>JAECUM010002995.1:0-213695 GCA_016617855.1 Megalonaias nervosa | reverse complement strand
ATCCTGTTTCAAGGAAACAATGGATTAAGCGGATACGAACGACAAGAAAAGACTGGACTGAACCGACTAGTGACAGGCGAGATAGTCAAGTTGTCTGTAGTGACCACTTCAGAGAAGACGATTTCGATCCCGCCTATAAAATGAAAGAGTCATTTGGAATTAAGACCATTAGACGACTCCTGCCAAATGCAGTTTCAAGTGTGTTTTCTCACCAGATAACCCAGAGTACATGCACAACAGATCAACAAAAATCAAGGGTTACGGCAGGCCTAACAACACGTAGCCCGAGAGGAGCTTTTCAAAAGCGAGAGCGAGCAAGGGTAAAAAGTTTATTGATTTTAGCATGCTATCGTATTTGTTGTCAACGCTACACTTGTCACAAATATACCTAGCTTACAAGCGATTAATAGGAGAGGGTAGTTTTAGTGGGAGGGTGTTTGCAAATCGTAATAGGTCCACCCTTACCCCAAAAAATATGAAACCTGCTTTATCATGATCTGTGTGTGTGTATGTGTGTGTGTGCAATGGTGCAAAGCCTAAATCAAATGGATATATATATATATATATATATATATATATATATATATATATATATATATATATATATATATATATATATATATATTACCACCCCCCTCCGCATTGTTTGGACCTCACCCTAGAAAAAATTCTTGTGGATGCCGTAGCTTGTTTCCTCACTGTTGTTGTTTTCAACAATAATAATAATGATTTATCACAAGTTTTCTTCTCATGCTTAAATGGTGTGAATAGTTGGTGTATTGATTGTGTTTATTTGTAAAGACTAATTAGTTCTGAGGCTCTGGGAGTAAATTACGTTCATTGCTTAGATATACACTATTGTGTCAGTGGATCCTGGTCTAGGTTGGATGCACACCCACAACCCATTGATTGCAAATGTGAATAGTAATGTTTGTTCGATGTGGAAAGTATATTATTATAATTATTTACATTGTGTACAGAATCATAGAAGGTAATATAAAAAGAATTTAGCCTTTAATATTGTTTGTGATGTAAACTTCTAATGCTGCTCGATTTATTTATATCTTTTTGTTAGGTGTTGAAAGAACCATTATCATCACATACGCTCAACTTGAAGGACTTCCCGACAGTGCGTCACTTCTGGAAATCCGATTTTTCACCGGAAGTGTATCAATATTTCCGGAGCGTTTTCCGTAAAACATCGATGTATGCTCAAATAATCTTAATTTTCTCCTCTGTGAGTTAAAACCTACATCTAAAGTGCACATTTCGGAGTTATTTAGCGAAAAATGAACATTATGATATATAATGTGCATTAGACACTAGTAGACCTTTAACTGGTCTTTATATACTAGCAATTATTACAAATATTAGGGAATTTGTAAAAACAATAGGTTGGTGACACGTTATGTGATAATACACATTTACGTGTCCAAGAGTGAACTTCAGATATAAATAGAAATTACCTTCCCTTACTGTAGCAGCAATTGTTTGATTTTGTTGTACAGCCTTGCTTTTCCGCCTTGTACGCGTGTTGGTTGTAAGACTGTCAAAAAGTAATTTTAACACTATCAGAAACAAAATATACAAATCCTATAAGATAAAGTTATGTACTCAAGTGGACATATCAACCGTGGAGGGGGGAGGGAGGAGAGAGATAATCGATAGCAGGAGTAAAAAGATGATAAACAAAAATTATACAAAAATTACTGAGAGTAAGATAGTTTGCTGTATCTTACCGCTTGTTAGACATTCAGAAGAAACCATTGTTCTCAAGGAAAAAACGATAAAAAATATAATACTTGAAGAACTTTACCCATTATTTACAAGCTTAAATCGGTTTCATTATTAAAATTCGTTCAATTTAATCTTTCCATTGTGTTAACTTTAACACCGTATTATAACTGTTAGGACATTATATAAGCATTTTCAGCTGATATTATTGTGAAGCAAACACTGTATTTCTGATTCAGACTGGGCTGGAGATCATAAAACTCTGAATTGACCTTACGCGAGAGGATAGATCCCTCTGCCTATCATATCACGTGACATTACGACCTGTCAACCTCCGACAAACATGCAGTACTTGGCAAAGAAATAAGTTTCAGTGTAAGTGATATGTTGATTTTTAAAAGTGATTTGTATTATTCTAAACAATGTAAAATTTCAAAGTTGCATAAACTACACTGCAGTAGGCAATATTTATATTTGTAGTTCAAATTCGTATTGTAATAACCTAAGAGTTTTATATTCAGTAAATAAGAAAATCAATTTTAAAGCTGCAGGAGAACTTATTCATGTAAAATGAAATTTGCTCCAAAAGATGTTATTGTTTATAATATATAATCTTATCCTTATTAATTTATCTGGTTTATCTTAATGCTGCCTTGGAAGTAAATGAATTACGACAAAATAGTAAATAATTACTGTTTAGAAGTATACTGTTATGCATAATAATTGTAAAGTTCCACTATGTTCGTCAGATGGAATTTTGATCATTTAAGCCTGTTGAAGTAAACAGGAAAATGCATGCGTAATATATCGAAAGATAATTATCTGAAACCATTGTGGGTTTTTTTTTTTTTTTTTTTTTATGTCTTTCATTTATTCTTATTAATTACATTCGTGTATTTTCCTCCCTCATTCAATAAGAGTGAAAGTATAAGAGTTACTCAGAAGTGTCTGAAGGATCGAGACGATAAATCTTTTTTTTTTTTTTTTTTTTTTTTTGGAACAAGCCAACATTCAAGTGCCGGGTGCTTCCTATACAAGTAAAAAATAATATACATCAAAGCGCGAAAGTTAAGCGGCTCTTCACCCATATTCTAGATAAGTTTATATATATATATATATATATATATATATATATATATATATATATATATATATATATTTTTTTTGTTTTGTGCAAGCTATCGACGGGACATGCCTTTCTACATACTTTTATGCAATCAAACACATTGTAACTGCTGTCAATTGTGTCTACATTCAGCTGATCGTACACGCGACCACAAGTCTTTATCCATTGAAGTTTTTCTATGTTTCGGGAAAGGGATAATTATAATTCCTCAATTTAGACGATCTGGATATCGACTGTCAGAATTACAAGGCTCCCATTAACTTCTTTTCACCGTGATCAATCGAGAAATCAACAAATCATAGCACATTATGTAAATACTTATCATAATCAATTCAATTCTGCCACAAACAGCTTATCAGAGAAAAATGGTGGATGTGAGCAATGCCTGGAGGTGTGTATAATTCACGCTCGCTGATTGGTTAATTGATCAAAGAGAATGACAAGTGGATAGGTCAATTGGTGTCTGAGATTGAATTATCGCGATCAACTGATCATTGTCATTGGTCAAAGCTAAATTTCAACAGTTATATGATCTATAGGCCTGATCGATGCGTCTAAACCTATAATCCAAAAATACTCTTACCAGTAACGTATTACAGAATGTTTTCATCAAATTTGGTTTGATATGTAAAATGTGCATCAAAGAGAAAAACAAAGTAAAATTAAAGCCAGTGTTACAGATATATGTAGTGTAAATGCAAATATTTGAACGATTACAGTATGCTTTATGTCTGCTATCGTAAGTTTGTTTCAGAGTCAGGTCGTAAATTTAACTAAAGATTGTGTGCACAAGTATCAAGGACCTGCTGGTATGTGACTAAACCATAGATTCATGATTTTGGGAAATAAGGAACGATTAGCTCTATTTGGGAACTCGTAAAGTCTTCCTCATTAGAGTCGCCACATCTAAGTCCCGCTGTTTGAATGCTTGCACATGCATGTGTTTAAGCGTACGAGCGTGCTTTATTTATATGCATGTAAGACAGGTAGATAGAGCAAAGTCAGAGATGCATTACTTACTCTAGCAAAATTGTCCTCAGATATCGACACTTTATTCCGTTTCTCTTCTTTCTTCACAACGTCGTGCAACACTGAGTTTCCATTACGTAAATGAGTTTCCAGCTGCTCATTTTCTCCATCCAGGTTTTGTAACCTTGATTCTAAACGATCCACTTTTTGCGTAAGCTCTTCTATTCCACTATTCAATAAAACACTTGTATCTCCCTGATTTTTTACCATTCTTTGGAGCATGTCGTTCAAGTGTTTTATTTCAGACTTGGTATCCTTCTGATCTTTTGCAATTCTTTGCAACATATCGTTATTGTCTTTTAGTTGAGACATAATATTTTTCAATACAGAGCTATCCACGTTGTCCCTCACAGGACTGGCTAGAGTCAACAGATTCAGAGGTTGCAATTCAACAGGAGAAGGAAGCTGAAACTGCGTCAGAAAAGGAGGCTGAGACAGTATCTGAGATGGATGCTGAGGTTGAGAAAGGGGCTGAGACTGGGCCTGAGATGAAGGCTGAGACTGAGTCTGAGATATAGTCTGATACTGGGCCTGACAAGTAGGCTGATATTGAGGTTCAGCTGGAAGCTGAAACTGAGTCCCAGATGGATGCATAGACATGGACTCGGGTTTGTGTAGTTTAGGGGAGACAGTTACGGCTTGTAAAAATGTAGTCACATTTCTTTGCTGCTTTATTTCAGTATTATTAGAACCATCGGATGATTTACTCCAATCTTCATTTCCACTTCGACTGTCCGACAGTTGTTTTGGCAGACGGTCTCTAGCTCTGGTCCCTCTCTTTCTTGGACCGGGGTTGCTTTCAACTCCATGTACCACCAACAATAGAAACAGTACCACTCTGGTGGCAAGCAATATTTTCCGAACCTTTATCTTGAGAAGGAACTGTTCCACCCTCTCTCGCTGACTAAATGTGTTCATTATTGAACTGCTTTGTACATGTTTCACATATATATATTTATATCCATGTTTGCGTGGATACCTTTTTAGCACATATTTCGAGACATTCCTTTTCTTTCTACTTCATGCTGATGGTTCGAAATTCTCGGAGAGCTTCAAACATTAATTAGCATTCTGGAAAAAAATGTCGCAGCATCTGAAATTAATTGAAAGGAAACAAACATAATCTTTTCAGAAATTTAGGTTAGTAATGAAGACGTACAAGAGTGTTTTTCATAATGATATCTTATTATAATACAAAAACATCTTGTAATTCCCTTTTAATATATCGTTTGGTATGTATCAGAAATATACCAGAGCAGAATTTGAAACAGCGATTGGAACTTTGGAAAAGTACCCATTACCATAGTTTTCAATGCTTTTGGTATAAGTGTTTTGGTTGTTGGTGGATATGACGTACCAGATTTAAAAAAAATAAAAAATAAAAAAAAATAAAAAAAAAAAAATAAAAAAAAAACCAGTTTACACCATATTTACGTACTTAGGTTATCTCAGGTAGCTCCTGGTTCTATTGTTAGCGATAAATTAGATGGTCTTGAGGTGGAATATTTTAGTCACTCATGTATAAGGGCCAGTATGATTATAACGATATCTTCCAGTTTTCCTTCCTTATCTCATGTTACAGCAAGATCAAGATCTGACAAATCTAATGGGGGGGGGGATCAAGCTCTGATGACCTTTCTTTAGACCCTTGAACGATCAGTAAAATTCAGAGAGCTATTGCTTAATTAACTAACTTAAAGTTCACCTAAGCATGTCATCTTTCCATTGTATACCAGCAGTGTGATGTGGTTAGATCTTTGTGCGGCGTGGCACATTTGAGCAGGGTCAAAATATTTTATTTTAATCTGCTTGTAATTGTTATTAACATTTAATATAACAATTATGTACGTATTGATACAGAGGCAATAAAAAATGACTCAAAGTGTTCTGTGGATAAGTACATGTAAAACAAAACAGTAGCAGTAGTAGCGGTGATGGCAAGTTTGCGATAATTGTAGTACTGCAAGTATTATAAGTCGATGCTGGTAATACAATTTCTTGATCTCGGCTGAACTTTTTATGCTCTTTGGATCATAAAACAGACAACATGATGTATGTATTTAAGCAATAACATATTGATGTGAAATTCTGTATTTGTCATTCTCTTCGTCAATCAGATTAGATATTGCTAACTGCAATCAGTAAAAGCTTTGAGTTAGTTTTCAATTTCTTTCCAGGCTAAGAAATATTGTACATCTAAACAGTTCACAATCGAAAGAGTATTTGTTTAATTTGTATTCATCCAAAGATGAAAATTTATTATTTGCCCAATCCTTATTTTGTATATCTCAATTGCAAATGCAATGCTCGTCTGCTCGTCAGTTCATTAAATATTCTCGGGTACCAGATAAGTAATAATAATAATAATAATAATAATAATAATACCAAACACCATTCCTTTTGCCATATTTAATTATTGTAAAGAGTTTTATTTATTGACAATGCCTTATCAATAGATGTAACAGAAATCTTACTCTTCGTATTGTGTACTCGCGTTTGAACATTGACTATATTATCATCCACAATCAACTATTACTTTTAAAACAAAAGTTAAATAAAACAAATAAGCACGCAATGTGTGGGATTATAAACCTGTTGTAATTAAAAAGACATCAACAGACTAAAGCTAAATACACCAGTGAAACTATCTGCGTTAAGTTTTGGCAGTGATGACCATCCGTATATTGGTACGCTACGAGCATGATAAAGGTGAAGTGCTATGTATATTTAATTTATATTGTGTGCTGACCTGTTTCCGTGATTAAAAGTAAGAGATTTTGCCAACCTGACTATTGTCGTGTTTTATGATTTTAACTTTGAGTTTCAGTTCAAGACCTGGCTTTGTTTGCGAGTTCAATTCGGATATATATATATATGGTAAACAAATATTAATTCCTGTTCTAATATCAATCGTTAGGAATCTATGATCAGAGTTTATGGTTGTGTTGATATAATTTGAGAGGAATTATTTATTTAAATTATTCACTGCAATTAGAAAGTGCTCATTGACGTTTGCATTAAAAGACTACTTTAGAATTATTGAGAACTCAATGCAACAATATACTAAAGACAATTGGAATTCATTCGGAATATTCAATACTTTTGGAATTGTGTTACAACATTTAGGATTATGTGAAATTTAATACTTTTGGTGTCTTTTGAATTTTCACTTTGTATTCAGGGGAAATAAGTTATTTGTTGATTTTACAAAACATGATGGCTTTACTACGTGGTTAGAGCGTCTGCCTTGGATGTGGGAAGTCGCAGGTTCGAGCCCCAGTTATACCAAAGACTTATAAAAATGGTACTAACAGTAGCCTTGCTAGGCGCTCAGCATATTGAGGTTATTATTAAGACTGGCCGGTCTGGTGTCAGGATAATGTGACTGGGTAGGACATGGTGCTACATGTCTGCGGCATGATGCCTCAGTTCTAGATATCACTATAAACTGCCACACTGCAGACATCGTAACGATAAGACTGAAAAATTGTTAAAGCAACGTTAAAAATCCAAAACACAAACACACAAACATCACACACACTCGCGCGCCTATACTGTGATTATATAGTGCAACGGAACAACTATCTCTTAATGCTGAGCTATAATATCACATTCTCATAACTACAACTTGCACCTACTGAGTATATTTGCAAACGTACAAATTTACGCACGAATATATAAGCAACTTTCCCATGCATTCAGATTAGTATTTATTTTTTTTAAGTATAAGTGTGTGTTTTGCAAGCTATTGCATCTGGAATATGCATTTTTTTTTTCTCAAAACTTAACGATGAAGACGAAAATGAAGACAACAACATTAACAACAACTGCAACAGTAACAACGCATCAATAATAATAATAATAATAATAATAATTAATAATAATAATAATAATAATAATAATAATAATAATAATAAAGTCACTATTTCTGGAGCTAACTCAAATCTGTTTGCAAATCAAAACATCCTATTATTTCAATTAGGTGAGACTCCCTCATGTAAAGCATATAATGTTCAAGAAGAAAATATCTTTGTCCGAAATGTGATATTCTTACGAGTGTAGTTGCTTCACGCTTGTCCTGAACTTCAGTAACAATACATAAAATGAAAGAAAAGGATCACCATATAGACCCAAATATGCTAGAAGACAATCAACTCCAGCATAAATCTCGAAGGAAACTTTCAAATTTTAGCTGAGCAGAGTACGTATTTAAGTAGTTTTGTGTAAACGACTCTGTACAGGTCATATGAAATCATTATCATCATCATCATCAATTTTATTATTATTACTATTATTATTATTATTATTATTATTATTATTATTATTATTATTATTATTATTGTAGTTGTTGTTGTTATTGTTGTCAATGATTGTCAGTAAAGTCAATATTTGCTGACAAAGTTTTGTACTGTTATTATAATAATAAAATTTGCGATATACAACTGTGATGCACTTGGACAGACTCAAATACATTCATATGCAGCTGATTACCAGAGCATGCACACAGCAAAACAATCTCACACTGTATAACCTCTTATACGTGTAATTACTTTCAATCTTTCGCAAATAAAATCTCACTTTTGCAGAGATATTAACCTGAAATAAAAAGATAGACTGAAGAATAAAAAGTGACTGGGAAATAGAGACCTACATTTATGCATCAGTAAAATCAGTAGTATATGTAGGGATAACATTTCAAGTTTGGCAAAAACGGACGATTTATTGGAAATAAAACTGTGTAGGGTTTCGCTTTTTAACTTCACGCTTAATCTCACAAAACGTTTTGTGGTATTTCAGCTTCGTGGATATTAGTTATCTACGAAACAATATGAAATCCACAGCTAATATTGTTTTTATTTTACCCACCTGCCTACCTATCTGCCTATCTAACTACCTAACTGTATTGCACAAATTTCCCATGTTGCGTCAATAATCTTAAGTTTGTATAGTAACATCTTATTTTTTCTACAATAGACAAAGAAGGCAATGACAGTAGCTAAAATAGTTTATTTCATAATAGCTATCTTGGGAAATTTGTTACCAGTGGCTAATTTTGACTACCAATCTGATACTCAGTATGTTCACCCACGCTTAATTTTGTCGAAAAGGTTCATTCGAAGTTACTTACAGCTGCCATAACTAAATCACTCAAATCAAAATCTCAGACAAACGTTTGACACTAAGGCAGTTCATATATGTTGATATAAACATCTTCTTAACAAATCTATAAATAATTTAATAGTGAGACTTAAGGTATTAACATCTTACATCAAATAATTCTGATCAACAATCATGTACGACCGGCGTTTCAAAAACAAAAGAATTGTTAAAGGCATCTTGAAAAAGAATATATAGAATCGTAACATCATTGTCATGGAACCGCTGCGAAAATTTCTGTTAAACTTTATCACGAGGTGCCGTTACTACTAAAACAAGGGAATTTTTTTTTCACTTTAAAGCTGCTTGACCAATTCATGCCAAATTTGGCAATCGGTCTCTATTAGTCTAGGCTTATTTGGCGTAATCTTGTTCCGTGTGCGTGCATGAAATGTTAAAATAAATCAAACACCTGTCTATTCTACTATGTGTGATAGACAAATTGTATATGATTGACATTTTGTATGTTTAGATTTCAGGTCATGATAACATCAGTTTGGACCATACTTTTGTTGTGCTATAGATGTCCTGGTTCACACAATTGGTACTTAATATTTTCTTTATTTCCTGTTTAAAATAAACTGTCTGTATAATATAAACAATAATACTGCATTATTATTTATCATTATAGATCATTTCAATTTTATTCTGTCTGTAGATTGTTCACAATAAGATGCTACCTATCATGTCTGGAATATTTTTCACAATTAATAGTCTGTTGCATAAAATACATAGTGATTTTTCTTGTGTGCAGTAAGTAGTATGTGCATTCTGTAGAAGTAATCGTATGTAAACAAAAACATCTTGCAGTTGCGTGCATTTTATTTTTAAATATGTAGCTGTATATCAGTAGTATACATCCATCCGTTTGTCTCTTTTACTGACCTTTTTCTTTCAAACTGCTCTCTCTCTCTCTCGTATTGATCTATTTTTATATTCACAGTGACCGACTCCTTTAGTGCATATAAATGTCATAATGTATGACTATCCATGCAGAGGTTACTGGGAAACGAATCCAGCTATGAAGATGCAACACGACGACTTATTTTGGTTAGGAAGTTAGGATACAGACATGCAGTTATTTTATAGGAAATAAAATATAGATTTAGAGTGATGCTAGCCACTCCATATTTAACTTGGTCATCAGTATGAGTTTTGCTTGAGAAATAATAACGATACAATAGAGACATTCAAATAGATGAGGCAATTGTTTTAGGCCACACGCCAAGGAATGTACTTAATAATTGCAACTAATAATATAAACAGTGGGATTTAACAAGACAGTGATGTCAAAGGTAATTTACGGTGACTTTTATAATTCAGACTATGGCATGAAAGAGATTTGGTCTAAAGTAACGTCTTAATAAACTTAAATATGAAACTAAAATTGCAAGACTCATTGATTTGGTCTGGAGCACCGATTAGTACATGCTTGGTCTGCATTTATAGCAGTAAAGGCCTATGAACTTTAAAAACAAATGATATCAAGAAGAAATTCAATATCCGGGCATGAATAAAAACACCAAATCTTTATGCAATTGTTAACAAAAGTCTGATTAAGTTCAAATGAATTTAACGAGGAAAGTTTAAAATGACATTTGGATTTATATCGACATCAACTATGTGAGCAATTTGTGAACCAATTCGACCTCTTGTCATTGTGATGATGATGCTGGTGATGGTGGTGATGGTGATGAGAATGATATCATTATTTTCATCATCATTACTTATTCTATTATTATTATTATTATTATTATTATTATTATTATTATTTTAAATGAAACACTTGTTTAAGTTATAAAATAAACATTCTGCTTATCGATTATTTTTCTCAATACATAATACATTCCTTTCCAAAAAGGTTCACTTCACTTAAAACAAATTTTGCTTCTCCAACGTTCTCTGGCGTAGTCAGCAGTTTCAAACTTCAATATACATCGGCAATACTTATTCCTGACACATAACAGAATCACACAAAGTAATTAAAGACCGTGGTGGTAATTACTCTCCTACAATTTATTTCGCGGTATTAAGGATATTTACTTTCGTTTTGAAAATGCTTCGCGATTTTGAATCAAAGCGATTGACTTCTTCAATATTATCTGTTTCTCAAAACAAAGTTCCAATCAATTTTTTTCTAAGTCTTAAGAAAGTAAATTTTATTGAAGATATTGGGAATTTTTAAGACTGCAATATCACCTACAAATCAATTTTTAAAAGGTCATTGCTACGATTTAACTTCCTTGTATAATGCAATGACTATTTACATACTTTGTTAACGCAGTTATTAGATTTAAAAATGAATATTTAAGAATAGTTGAAGATGTACTTACCGATAATAAACAATTTAAAGGAACAAACCTCGTAATATCCAGAAAAAGAGAAAGTTGTGTAACAACTACTCTAAGCCAAACACGTCATGACAGCCATATTTATTCATGACGTAAGTATGTCATCTATAGATAATATTATGTCACATGGTATTGTGTCTAATAATAGCGTAACAATAACTGAACAATAGCTAACTGAAAACACAAAGAAATTAAATTTATGGATAAACCGTGAACATATGTTACACATTTTATTGAAATTACCTGTCTTTATTGCTATCACTACTTTTTCGTGGAAGATAATATGACATTCGTATGTCGGTAAGTCCTCCTCCTTATATTCTCTCTCAAGGTCGTCAAATAGGATATAAAAGTTGCCGTAGAGGAAACCATCAGCCAGAGAGGTAAAACAGTGTAACACCTTCCCTAGGGTAACTGACAGAGGGTCAGAGGTCAAAATTATGGAAAAAATTAAATTGTACAATACAATTGGGCCTATTCGTTCTTTCCTCTTTTCGTCCTTTCGTCCGCTTTGTTTAGCACAATAATTCCAGAATTATAGATTTAAGAGTTCTGGACCAATCCCCTAGAGCAAACGAATTAAATAAGAGGGTCATTTTTTTGCCATTCTAATGTTCGTAACCCATGTGAAAACATTTTTGGACCACTCGTATGTAAAAAAAAAAAAAATGCTCCAGGGCAATGGGCGGTAGTTTACATTGGCGCTGTTTTATACATTAATATGCAAAAGCTGGACCACTAATTTCAAAAAGAATTTTGAAATTCTAATCCTAGGCAATTTGGCTGTAAAAGACATTAATAGTGACTTACCCATTGATATGCTGAACTACTGTTATTCTACTTTTTTTAAACAATCCCACAAGTCACTGGATTCTAGAAAATAATGTGCTGTCTTGTCATTATATAATGGTATAAAGCTCATTTACAATGATTCCAATTGTTATTAATTAACCACGTGTTCCGCCACGAGTTTAGATGTAAATTCTCAGGTGAAACGACTCTGGAATTTTATAGACGTTGGTAAATTCTGGCGACTACAAGCGGTTCTCACATGGTTCTCAATGTACTTCAGTTCAACCTTTCCTGAATCAGCTCATTGATCTCATAATAATGACAACCATAATGCTTCTCACCACCACCGCACCATCACCACACCAATTACAAGTTCAAAGACTACAATGACCTAATGCTTTATACCCTCCAATTCTCACCTTTGTAGCCAAACAAAGCATATGACTGGCTTCACCAGTAACTCTACTGTAATTAAAGATCGCATTTTTGAAAACTGTGTGCTTAATAAATTCAAATTTGTTACAGAAAGAAATTCAGGAATTAATTGATCATAGTCTGGTATTTATCAAAGAGTAAATTTTACCTAATCACTCATAGCATTGACATAAACGCCTTTAGTACTTTATTTAATTCGTGAGTCATTAGATAAAATGTACGCTTGAATAAATATCCATCCATGACCATTTAATCATATCTAGTTTTCAGAGAGGTGATTGAAATATTTCATAAATTAACATAAAAAACAACAATGTCGGTATCATGAGATAATATGTATTTGTTTACAAGTTTGGATAGCATAAAAGTGAGGTGAAAGCTGTTTGTGTTACAACATAACATTCAAGAGAATAACAATGCTATTTTTCTTTGTTTCAGAAATAAAGATATACCTCATGGCTATAGATATTATTCTGATCTACGTATAGCATTTAATTTTGATACCAACGAGACAAGTAACATCAAAACAGATAGCAAATTAAAATGTACGTTCGAGGCAATCGACAAAGAACCGGATTAAAAACCTTTTGGCCTTGGTCCCAAAAGTTCAGTAACCTAGATAAATGTTAAGCAATTGTGGAAACAAACTAAACGTGAAAAAAACTAAAATAAAATACACTGAACTGAAGGGATGGTTAATTCACTAATCTACTTATACATGACACAAACAAGAGAGAAATTTATTTTGCTACAAAAGAGTTAATGTTAATAACGTGGATGAGACGTGACAAGCAAACCTTTCGACATGTAAGCATTCGATAAACACAACGATGGATACAAGTACATTCAATTTGATAGCGATAGACATCTTGTCAAAATACGCTGGGCAGTAAAAAGTGAAAAGGGGAAAAAAAGGTAACATACACGATGCCTTTTGACAAATCTTCAGAAAAATGCATTAAAAGGTACAGTTTGAGGATGGAAAGTAATTTTAGTACAAAATGTAGGGATTTGCCTGAAATGAAAAACAATGCTTACTTTTCTATTTAATCAGACAGAAAGTCATCTCAGGGGAACGGTTTAACGGAACCATAAAGACGAACATGTTGAAGTCTTATACGCTGAAGAAAACAGGTCCACAATGGCACTCTTCACAGATCAAGAGCCGTGATTATTGTTCCACTATGCAAATTAGTAAACAGATCAAAGTGTATTCGTTTAAATGACAACATATACATTTAGAATTCCTAAATATAAAATGGCTGAAACAATCAAATTTGAGAAATACAAAACAGTGCTTGCCAAACGCTAATTTCTTAACTTTACCGAGTAAGTATTTAACTCATGTAGTAATATTAGGTCATCTAGTCCTTTACAAACGGAAGACTTGAAATGAGAGGGTATATAAATCAGCAGGTTTCTTTCGTTGTTTAAACCTAACAAATGTATAAAGTTGTACTGAAACGTGTTCTTCATGAGAAGTTAGTCTATCATCTGAAAACGAAATACTTAACGCAAAATATGTTTTTAGACACAATGACATTAACCTCAGAGCTACTGACCCTACAATCAATAGGTTTCTTCCCTTGGACGGAAGGAAATAAATCTGATAAGTTGTATTAAGTTTTTTTAACTAGAAGTTAAGTCATCATTAGGATGCGAAAAGGAACACCCACCTTCCGTGATGGTCGACTGTAAATTGTAAAATCCCGCACCTTTCGTTGGCCAGGTATAAAGAGGAAAAATTAGTGCCACAAAAGTTTGAACATTAATGGAAACAAATTAAAATCTAATTAGTGTATACAATTCACAAAATTTACGTCACATGCACAAACTAAAGATGACATATGTTATTGTCTTAACGAACCAAATAGCATTTGAGGGTACACACAGAATTGAAAAATTCCTACGGAATCAATTTGTGAAGTCTACACATAAGTTTAAAATTAAATTCGTTCTAGTATTAGCCACGCTTCACATACGAAAGCCAATACGGAGAGGACGAGGTCAATTAAAGTAGAAAATTAGATATGGTTCATTATTGCTAATAGACTTTGAAAACATCTTTGATTCAATTAAATGGAGTTTTCTGGAAAAGATTTATAATCTTTTAAATTATGCGATTCTGTTTGAAAGTGGTTTAAGCTATTTTGTAAAAACCCTCACAGTTCTGTTATCATTACTGAACATATGTCATCTTTTTTCGGCTGTCCTCAAGGCTTCATCGCGCCTTGTTTGCCTATTGTCGGTGGTGAGATTTTAGCGATAAATTTAAAGCAACATTTGGATGTACGGAGACTGATCCTTGATCTAAGTGAGTATAAATTGAGCAGGTATATTGATGATGACTATCATGCAAGGTTGTATCTATTATCTGTAAATATAATATAATAAAAACAAAAACAATGACTGTTTGGATTGGAATAAAGACATTTTGCACTCAAAGAATATGTTCCGATATGAACATAAGCTGGTAAATTTCTAAGTTTACGCTCCTTGGAATCGATGCCACTTTAGATTTACACCAAATAGTGGAAACTAATTATCTAAGGAAATTACGACTGCAAAAGAAAAAAAATATATAAGTCATCTACATCTTTCAGTAGAACTCTTGTTTTGTTTTCCTTATATTCATGTATCGTTTTAAGCACTGTCAAATCCAAAAGCAAAAGTTGAAGCATACTCTAACTGTACTTTATTTTGATTTGTAATAGGATGGTAAAGTAGAGAGAATTAAACGTGACATACAAGTAGCTACTAAAAATGAGACAGGAGAAAATACTCTTTAAATTTATTCATCCAATAGGTACAGTAAGATAACTGGGTTAATCGACCGCTGGCAAATGAAGATGGACCGTTGTGAAAGTTAGTCAATAAAACATATATAAAAAAAATCAAAAGGACATTCTGCATATTTATGGGGAAGAAAATCAGATGAATTTGGTAATCTCATTAAAATATTTTGGTGCGGTGTCATTTTGGCGACATCTTATTGAAAAGGGGAACCGTATAATTTGTCCCAAAGGTTGTAAACTTTATCTCCTAAGCCGTTCTATTAACATAGATCCTGGATCCTTTCCAAATCATGGGAAAATGTTATAAAAGCCATGTAGTAAACAATAACTTTAATAAGCAGGAAGTTAAAGTAAAGAACTTGCAAAATCAAAATTCGCTGAAACGTATTTACAAGGATCTCATTAAAAGGAAGTAAAAAGGCGTTACACTGCTAAGCAAGAACTTTTGGCATAAGTATTAACTACAAATATATGTAGCTTGGGATTACCCGAAATTTATACTAAAGATACCAAATTACAAAATTAATTTCGTATAATTTTAAATTAATTAAATGAATCATTGTTACAATTTGTTTTTAAGGGTGGTGATGAAAATAATTAACATATTAGACGACAAATTTACTTTATATAAGAGTGAGAGCGAAATTATTAAATATCTTCAAATTCTCGGTAGTGTGTAATTAAATATTTCGCACCTTCTTATTCAAATATTGTATATTTGCCAAAACATTATTATTTTAGGAAGTAAACAATTGGACATTTTAATTAATTTTGTGCCGATGTTGGCTAAATATACTTAAAGATTTAATATGGAAAATCATTCTTTCATGCTTTTGAACAGTAGCTGGAATGTATAACAACACTGGAAAACACTGCTAAAATTAAGTGAAAATGAGCGTACATTTCTTCAAAAATGGACCCCAATTATGAATAGATAACTTGTGTAAGAATCATTTTTTCTCATTTATGAAAAACAAGAGAAAATAATGTAATATCAGAAAAGTTTGTATCACCTGGGCATTGTGTACTTGCGTTTAATATAACTAAGTTGTGTACCTAAAGAGATTATGACTGTGTGAGTGGGCGTATGCTCCTTCCTATTCTTGTATTTACATTATATGCTTTGTCACTAGAAATAGGTGATCAAAGGTGGCCTTGGAATGGTGTTCCACGACCCAGTGTTCAATCTATTACAGGGGAAAAAGAGAGAAAGAAGTAAAAGAGCGTGAACAAATCTCATCATGGTCCACTGATTTGTGTCTTGCAAATGGGACATTTACGATACATGGAAGAACAGTCTTGACAGATCACCAACTGGCAACACAGCAGAAAACCCAGGCTGACTTTGTTGTCTAGGCAGATTTTGCACATGGTAATCATCTTAGTATTCATTGCTGAATCAGAGCTGGATCCATTCCTAAGGGTTATTCCCACTGCCTGGTCTCCTTTGTTTCCTTAATAGAGAGTAAAGTGCATGGTAAGGGTAACACCTATCACAGATTAAACATTTATGTTATTGTTCATTTGCACAGATCTAAGAAACAGTATGTACCTACACCCATGCGTCAATCATTGTAACTCGCCATCTCACTAAATACTGCATCCATTTATAACATGATACGGCCAGAGAAAATTAAAAATTAAAAGTTTTAGATACAATCCAACACACACCATACAATTCAGCAACTGGATTTTGATTAAAATCCATCACACTACGTATGCTACCCATTATCAGCTTTTTATTAATGTGTAAGCACACACACTTACTGTCTACCGAAAATGGTAGGAGTGTTTATACACACACGTTATACTTACATAAATATATACATACTATCGCATGGGGAGTAGGATGTAAAAGAAGTGGGATGAAATAAAAACAATTTCACATAATCATACTATACTTTCATACAAGGGTAGGAGGTACTTATAGACACACTATAATATCCTTAGGCAAGTAAATACAAGAGAGGGGTAAGGAGTTTTAAGTTTTATTTGTGAGCATAGACATACACAAAACACCTAAACACATAAATACACACAATTTGGTCTTCAGTGTTCCAACACATTCCATGGAAGGAAATCACTGACAGATTCTCTGTCGTAGATGATTACCAAAACTTTTGCCTTTAGTGCCTGTCTGAAAAATTATAAACTTTCATTTCTTTTCTTTCCAACAATGTTCAACATGACATCCTTTCAATCACATCTTCCTACTAACTTGAATCCTGCGCTGTGTGTCATCAGTCGCGAAAAATTACGCAAATAAGCACACATTTGTAAGATGCGGGTCTTATAGAAGTGTTACGATGGTATACGTTGAGAGCACAACAACTGTTGCAAGGTATCATTCACATACCACACCAAACAAAACGTTCTTTTGAAAACATAAAGGAGCTTTACCGTATCTGGCGGATCCAAGAATCGGTACTCAAATCCATCAGCAAATCATTTTGAAACGTGGTGGAAACGGTTCTTTAGGAGATATCATTATTCATTCAATTTTAAAATGTGTAAAGCTACAATAACGCCAAAGCCCCCAAAAACGGCAAACCAAAAAGAAAAGCGGTGCAACAAGTATTGCAACAAGTTTACACTATAAGAAGAAAACGAAAAATCCCTAAGAAGAAAGTCTCAAGAAAACAGATCATTTTCTGCCAAAACGTTAGGTACTACTGTCGCTAGAACGCGAATGTTCTCAAGAAAACAACGGCGCTCCATAATAGTCTCTTTTGCCACTTCTACTTTGTTCATGATGATTCCTGTCAAACCTGATTTAAACCAGTGTTTCCTAATTTGAAGAAATAAATTTAAATCCATTTCAAGAACGAACTTCCTCTTCTTCGGCGATGTCTTCTGCTCTGGCAAATGCTCTGCAGCTATAAATGTGGCTTCACCTAAGACAAGCGTTAAAGGCATAACAGGCGTGTTAGAAATTTTCTTCCATTTATCCAAACAAGAACTGACAAGATTTCATCCATTGAGAACACTTCATTATCGAGTAGTGTCCATAGTCTCATACGATGTGCCGAAAATTAGTGGAGACAAGTCCCAGTATAAACAAAATGTGTGGGATAAGATTCACTTCAGCGTTTTTGCTCCTGAAACAAAAGATGTCATCAAGAAGTGCATGCCACCTCCTCGTCGTCCCAGGAGACAACCTTCCTCCAAAAAAGCAACAAAGAAACTGGACTCCATCCTCGTTTAGCTAAACATTGGGATGATTTGTCAGTGCTGACTAAATCCAACACTCCGATGCGAACAAAATCATCAAAAAGCACCCAAAGAAATCATTGATACCGTGTGTGAATGTTGCTTGACCGTTTTAAAAGGAACCTGCCTTTGTCCAAGATACAGAAACATCGATTAGGAAAACATCAGAACGTTATTCGCCAAATGTTGGAAAAGAAAATAATCAATGGTCAAAAGAAAAAAACGCACGCTCAACGAAGAGAGTTTCTATCTATGCTACTATGACCGTTGCTTCAAGTGGCAGCTCTTTAGTTTGGATCGATTGCTGGACCTCCTCTAGAAAGAGTGGTGCTATTTTGAGGAAAAAAAGATATTAAGAACACATGTTTCTGGAAAGACATCAAACTTGTACCTTTGGATTATACGGTCAAAGAAAACTCACTTTAGTTCCATACAAAACGAGGGATGGAATTCCATCGTTGATAGTAAAAATGGAAACCTCGTTTGCCACCTAAATCTAGTCATACAGAGACGTTACACTTAATCCTACATAGATCGACCAGAAAGAGAAAAATCGCAATGGTACGGACATTTATTGCAACTTATTCAACGGTGGAAAGTTTTATACGAGACAGCTAAACCTACTCTGGACGATTTCAAGACTATCATAAAAAGCAAAGAAAAACAAAAAGCCACAAAGACAGACAGAAACATAGCAACATGGATGGAAGAATAACCACGAGAAGTATTTCGAATCTTCAGTTCAAATATCTGGTAAGATCGCAGCCTCCTTGTTGACACCTTCCTCTACTCCCAGCCGAGAGGAAATGAAAGCTTGGGTAAAACAGATAATATCGAGACCTTCAGCAGAGGTAAGAAAGAAAGAAAGATAAAAGAAAGAAAAACAGAAGTGATAAAGAAAACAATCGAAACTCACCCAGTAAACGACAACGACTCTGACTCCTATTGCTCGTCGGACACGTCAAGAATCATCATAACAATCCCCAAAAATACAACACGAATATCAGCCTAAGAGCAGTATCGAATAGTGAGTAACTTTCTGAGAAGCAGCATCAACAAAAACCATCATGGATACACCTTTAGCCAGTATTTACTACTGCTGGTGAAGGAAGAATTCAAAAACTGTATCGTGCTGCTTAAACCAAATAAAGAAGCAAACTACAAAATGTATAAGCGGCAATGCATACAAGAACAATCGACGTGTACATTATATAAACCCAGTAAACGAATTTTTCCCACACGACAAACATCAATCATGAATGGCAAGCAGATTTAGCTGATGTCTCTCATTTGGCGGCGTAAATCGTGGTTACGAATATTTGCTTTCTGTCGTTGACGTATATTGAAAATTAGCTTTAGTAGTTCCTTTGACTTCTAGAACAAGTTCAAAATTATTACGAACTTTAAAATTGGATTTTGAAGCAAAATGGTCGACATCGTAAAAGATGGCAAGCAGATAAAGGCACCGAATATTTTAACCAAGCTTTTCAAAAGAACTGAAAAAGACACATTCTTTTTTTTTTCAACCTGAAAAACCTGAAACGAAAGCTAGTGTTGTTGAACTTTTTCAAAGAACTTTGAACGAATGTATGTGGAAATATATTACACATCAACACACTCTCAAGTATATCAACTTGTTACCACGTATCGTCAAAGCTTACAATCAGTCGTGCCGTCCTAGAATCACATGTACACCAGACGAAGTGACCCCTGAAAACAAAGTGACGGTGTTTGATCGATTGTTTGGGAAGTCACCGAATACAATAAAGAAAGAAGTGTTGAAGACGTGAGACTGGTTTCACACTGGAAAAACTAAGCTAACCTTTGATAAAGGTTATTTACCTAACTGGACGACAGACGACATAACTGTATCATGTAAGTCAAGAAACGTTGGACATATCCTCCTGTGTGTAAATTGGAAGACATGGACAGAGAAGTTTTAAAACGAACTTTTAACTACTTGCCTGAGTTGCAACAAGTGACCAAGTATTCTCGATCGTAGAACACGTAAAATAGGCAAACGTCGAAGTGAAAGTGTGCTATAATGGATATCCACCAAAATACTTTCATCGTCTTTATCCGGACCGAACAAAATCCATAACAGTTGGACAAAACTGAACATAGCTTTTACGAAACAAAGAATCATGGTTAACCATTCCTCTACTGATTACTTTACCAGTGTTTCATAACATCTGTTGGCTGAGATCCAAAAATATTTTTTTGACCCTCATGACCCCGTCTCCACCTTTTGATAAGTTTTGCCATCATTAAAAAGATCCTGATTTGGGTCGCGACCCGGGGGAGGTAATCACTGGCCTATAAAATGAGAATTTTTACAGGATATTATTTTAATGCTAAACATCCCGTCGAGACGATTTCAACTATTTTCAGCGATCAGTTTAGCAAAGCACTGGAAACATCTCGTCGAAGGTGCAAATCGTGCACAATACAATTTCCCATTGTCTAAAATGGAATTTTCTGACTGCAGAACGGTGGATATTATTTTTTTTTTTTTGTCTTGGTTTGTTTGATATTCTCATATTGTGAAAGACATTCACAATAACGATCGATTGTATAAGTATCTTTGCAACCCTATCGAATTAAACGAAGGACTAAATTTCGTGTTTGTCTACTTGGATGTAATACAGCGTCTTACGAAACACAGCCACTCAACTACTGATGGTTATTCCTTTCAAACTAGATTAATCCATTGCACCTTAACATAGAGGAGGACACACGTATCATGTTCACCTATAATTTATACAATGTCATTATCTTCCTTTCAGTAAATCGTGTATTCACAGTGCTCTTATTAGTATCATATAAAATGTTGGGCAAAGTATTCTATTCTGCAAAAGAATAATCACGGTGAAACTACATTTGCGAAAACGATTCTATAGTGAATTGTAAACAAAATAGATATATCCTCTGTACCAAATTGTTGCTCGACAATGAGGACAATGGTTTAGAAGATATGTTAAAATCAGAACTTCTCCAAAACGTCCTCATCGACAGACAAAATCATAAAGAAGCCTTCATGAAAGCAGGAAAGCAGAAAATAATGTGTTGCTTCATACGGGCAATTACCTTTTGGGTCGCCGAGACACCCATATAAAATCACTTCAAACTTCTGGCCAATTTAGTACTTCTTCCTCTACGCCACGGCAATGACAAGGCAGAAAGATATGTTTACAATCCTTCATAACTTATATATATGTTTAGAAAAAGAATAAGAAACGAAAAAGAGGAGCGGTCAAAGAATTAGACGTGTTTTATTACTAACTTAAGGAAATGTAAAATGATGTATCGAGATTCTTGCGAATGTTTCAAGTCAGAATCGGATATGTTTGCCATCCCACCAAGGATGAAAACAATGCAAGAATCTCAGTGTGTAGAATCTCATCCGTTGTCGCCTTTGACTACCTAGTACCTATCGAAATTTTAAATCGAAGGACAAACCCAAAATTTACATAAATCTGAGTGACGGTCAGGAAGTCACAGTTCTCAAGTGGACAAACTAATCCAGGTACCGACGCCAGAGTGACTACCATCAATAATTTCATGTATTCGCTGTTTAGCTCTGTGGATTTGTACTTGAATAGCAAACTGGTGAGCAGCAGCATGAATACTTACCATTATCGAGCGTACAAGGAAAAAAGCCAAGAACACACATCTGGATGCTTCTGTTATATGCAAACCTGACATGTTGGACAAGTTCATCGACACAGCAAGATTGTAGATAATGATGATGAGCTCACTAAGTTCTGCGAAGGGGTTCGTCAAGGAAGTAAAGGAGGATTAAACATTAAGGGAGCGTGGGCGGAGGAGAGAAAGAAAAAGTTAGAGGAAATTTGACAGACTCAATAAGAACTGGATAAACCCCACCCACCCACCCCCCAAAAAAGTTCAGAAGATTTGGTCATCAAGAATGGACGTCAAACGAGAAGGCGGAAGCGAAGAACAAATTTTAGGTTAATGATCTCCACCAAGTCATCGTAGAGCAAATGGGGCCATTGATGTGGAGTGGGGGTGCCATACCTGGGAGGTGCAGTGGCTACTAATCTTTGTGGCAGTAAAAGTAAACAACCCTTTCCAGCGCCACGCCGTTACCTATAATCGAGAGATACTAATCATTTGCCAAATGTTTGTAAAATGTGTATTTGTATATTTTTTGCATGTCTATTTTGACATCTAAAACTTAAAACCCTACTACTTTCTTGTCTTTGCATATGTGGCTGCATGGAAGTGTGTCTATATACACTTTCTACCTTTGTGTGACAGTAGAGTGTGTTTATGTGAAAGTGTGTATCTATTTCATCCTACTTCATTTACGTCCTACCTAATCTTGTATGATAGTGTATTTGTATGTAAGTAAGCATAGTAAGTGTATAGACACTCTTACCCTCTTTGTTAGATAGCAGGTTTGTGTGTTTGGATAGTAATGAAAAAGGCAGGCAATCGATAATATACATGGAGTGATGGATTGTTTTCAAAAAGAGGTTGCTGAATTGTGGGAGGTGTATTGGATTATATCTAAACATTTTAAAATTGCATTTCCCATAAGAGCCCAGATAGACCCAGTATTTTAAAACTTTACTTAGGTCCATAGGCTACTCTGACCCCATCATGTTGAACATATGGGCAGGTTTAACATTACAATTCTAATCTGAGGTTAGAGTGCCCCCCTGTTAAATTCTCAGTGAGACCCACGGTGTAGAACTAAGGGGTAATGTCAATTGCTGTACGGGGCAGAGATCCCCACAATACTGCTTTCAACAATTAAGTAATTGTTTCTCACTGGCTGGCACACATTACTAAGTGAGCTCAAATATTATCCACTCACAAATCGAAGGATTATATATATATATATATATATATATATATATATATATATATATATATATATATATATATATATATATATATATATATATATATATATATTGACCACCGCTAAGAGTAAGCAAGCAAAACTGTCTTGACTAGAACTTTAATAAAACCAAGTGAAAATACATGTTAAAATATTTTGGAAAGAGAGTTATGTTTTAACGAATGTATAGTCAAAACTTCCAGACTGTATAATCAGAATGTGTGGTAATTTATAATCAATACTAAAATATTGAACGATATATGTCCCCTATTCACGGCAGTAATTCGAAAACATACAGCGATTCCCCTCCATTCAACTTCACCACCACGCGCCACCAGAAAAATATGTTTCGTTTAACTCTGTCTGGACTATTTCATAACAGCTTCACTAAAGACTGAGATTTACTCTCTCGACACATGCAACGTTTCTTATTCTGTATATGACTTGATGGGGTTGTACAGCTGTTGATGTATTCATTTGCGACACTCAGGCTAGGTAATATCACCAATGCTTAATTGGTTTTAATGCACTGATAAATCTGGTTTTGGACGCGGATGCGATTTACAACTTTTTTATGAATTGCCAGGCTTTAACTAATTTTGAAACTCCCCAAGACTAGCTGAGAAATTGAAACAAAGAGCAAATAACAAATAACTGTATAATTTCTTTAAGTGGACATAAAGACAATGGTTTGTTTTCAGACTTGAAAACTCGAGAAACGGCGAGTAAAAATTCTTACGCAAATATAACCCGTCCCTCCCACATCCTAACCCTACCCCAGTAAAGGAAGTGAATCTATCGCACTGTCTCCATCGAAAACTAAAACTAGTTGCCGAAAACGGAAGCAAAACAAAGTAAAATCTCTTGCAACAATCACGTAAAAATTGGCATTGGTCAATATGCATATGTGCATATGATTGTCATAATATGTATCATCTATTATCTTTGAAATCTGTCAAATACCCCGAGACTAATTGCCAATAACTGTTACAAACATTGCCATATAATACTTAATATATGTATCTTGAGATGACTCGTATATATTTTCCAAGTATCGAATAAGTCAATAAATAGCTGTAAGACTGATAGTAGTCACAAAACTGTTCCATATATTACATATGTAAGTTAAAAAGGGGAGCACTCTTACAAAAACTGGAAACGACGTTTAAATAATATTTTCGGATGCTAAACAGTATGTTTGTACTAAGTTTTGAAGTAATCCACTAAAAACTGACTGACTCTTTGGCATCAATATATTGTCTCATATACGAAATGAGCAATGACTTACAAAAGTCACAGTACTAGAATTATTGAATAATATGCGCATTTTCAAATTATACAAATATACATTTTTTGCGTTTTATAGTTGCTGTCAGTCGAGAAAGGCAAAAATGCTTGCAGACTTATTGGAACACAATGTTTGAATAAGAAGCGCGTATTCAACGGTGACTAACGTATACTAAGTTTCACTACAATCCATGGAAAACTAGGAGACTAGGAGACTAGTTACGGTCATGAGATCATTTTATATGCTACTTTCAGTTGCAGCGTGGAAATAGAATAGCTCTTACCAAACAAAATGGGAAACACAATAAGTCAATAATATGCGCCTCTTCAGGCGATAACTATAATTTGTACCAAGCTTCATAGTAATCTGCTAACTATGAGACTAGCTGCGGTCACAAGAACGTCTCATATATTACATAAAGCTTTAGGAACAAAATGGAAATGACTCTTACAAAATTCTTGAACGCTACGACTGAACAATTTGCGCATCTTCATGGGCGTGATATGTACCAAGTTTCATAGAAATGAGTGAAACGAAACTTCCGAATTAGCTACAGACAATGTGGCGGACGGATGGAGAAACGGACAGAGGAGGAGAATATACTAATTTTATCTTCTCTTAAATTATTTAACACAATCCAATCAAGTCGGAAAAGTAATATTTTACAACAAATGAAATGATTCTCTTTGGCATAGCGTTCATTACTTGTGATGGTGTGGGAGGAGGAGGGTAACTGTTGACTTTTCGCCCTGTCTTCTTCATCTTCCATGTCTAATACAGCTTCCATAATTGATTTCCCGGTCATTATTTCACATCCTATTATATAAAATAATCAGTGCGGCTTATTATATTAAAGAGTCACCGAACACAAAAATTTTGGGTTTAGTTGATATCACGTCGAAAAATATAATGTGCCTATGTTAGATCTAAGAATAATGAAAACTTCTTCGTTGTAAAAGTCCTTGTAAATACATTTATTTTCAAGGTAATATAAAAAATATTTATCACAATTGATGGAAATGCCGGTGGTCGATATATAATCAATTACAGTTATTAGAGACTTAGTGAATCGACCCTTTGAAAGAAGAGATCCACCTGTCAAGCACTGCTTGATCACCAGTTTATTGGTTGTCTGTTTAAACCTTATAGTTTTTGGAAATACACATGCAATGTTTAATGAAATTTTAACTTGTGAAGAAGATTAGTTAATAATTTGGATAGTCGATAGGTCAATATTAAAGAGAGAACATATGATGAAGACATCAGCCTATCAAATGTTATTCATTATTAATCTACTGGTACCTGTTATCTATGTATTCACACTTTCATTTTTTGATGTTTTTAAACAAGTCTCTAATCCAAGTAAAGACAATATATAAATCTCATGACGTCAGCACAATGGAAGAAAATTATTAATGCAATACGTGGGTCTCATTTGTGATGCGACATATATGCCAAATTATGATTTTATTTTTTTTTATTTTATATTTTTTTTAAATCTGGCCTTATTCAAAAGCAAGGTGAGGGAATTATTTTTTTATTCAGTTGGTCAAAACTTTGTAATGAGTGAATCATTTTTGTTCAAGTATTTCATATTCTCTTGAAAAAAAAAATCACTTTATTTACTGTGTTTAAATATTAAATTGTTTTAAAATGAAAAATTGATGTCTTGACACATACGATCTTCATTTAAAACCACGAAGTTATTTGCGTAAACCATTACTATGTTACCGACCTCCGAAGAAAGACATGTTTTCGTCAAAGCATTTAAAATCTTTTAAAATGCACAGTCATTAAATATGTCGCTCATGCAGTCCCTAACTACAAATTTTTATCGTTTTACATTTGCTATAAAATTCATACGGATATACATTTACCCCTTTTCAGCAGCACTCCTTCGATTGCACGCAGCACCACCTTGGGTTGGTAGCCCATGTCTAGCACAGCCTGAGCCGCGTCCGTCAGCAAGTATTTCTGAATCTCCTCTTGGCAAAAATACATGCTTGATGCTGCAACCACGCCAACAGTGCCCTCTGTTTCTGTTAAAAAATATAGTAGTACCCTTATAAGATTCCTCATTTTTTCTAAAAGTTTTAAGGTAGTAATCATATAAAAAATAAATGGGGATTGTTTTATGTTATTTATGTAATTTTGCCTTTTATTTAAAAGGAATTAAAAAAAAACAAATTGGTGGACAGATTTCTGAAAGCTGACATGTCAAAATTGTGTATCTTGCTCAACTGTATCCAAACACAAAATCGCGTCGAATAAATGGATGCCGTTAGAGTTTTACATGTAAACATGTGACTTGTTTAAGACGAAGACATCACGAAAAGTGAACAGTTACCCTTTCTTCTCCCACACCATCGGAAGTAAGACTTTAAATATTCCGTGAAAATGGTCATAGTGAGCAAAACTGCAAATCGTTTGAAGCATATCTAGAGAACACAAAGACATACCTAAGGAGCAGTTCTGCTTAAATACCGCTGTGGATTTGGTTAAAATCAAGTAAATTCAATATGATTATACTCTGTGTTTGAGTCATTGAAAGCATGTCAGTGCTATGTAATAGATCATTCTTGATGTGCTAAGTACTGAATCGTTATAGATGTCACAGTCATGACCGCAGATTAACTGAACTAGTGTTTATGATTATATTTTCAAACTTTTCTCTGTCATAAATGGAGTCATAAAATAAAACAGTGTGAACCATTTTGCAGGTGTCAGTAAAACAAATCGACACGTCGGCAAATAAGACAAACCTTAGCCACATCAGCCCTGTGATGGTGACTGTATAAAACCAGGATTATAAAGGCATAGTGTAATTTAGAGAAAATTCCAGGTACAAACTGCTTTGGAGTTTATGTACAAAGGTCTAGCGTATTGCTAGAATGAAATCATAATTGCCTTTTTGGCAAATGTTATGGCTTTTTCTTTAGCAGGAGATCAGTCAAAGATTCGTTACATAAATTATAATACATTACCAATATAATACAGTTAATCTCTGCTGAAGAACACTTATAACTATTGCTTTGATTTCTTTTAGAGATAGCCTAAATACAACTATTGGTTAATAAATGTTAGATCATTAAAAATTTAGTTTAGTATATATGTCAATCTGACTATCCCATTTCTAGGTTGGACGATGTTTTGCTTACATATTTATATTTGTGTTAAACACGTATGTGCGATCAGATTTGTATTTACCTGTACATCATAAGTTGTCCAAGCATTTAGAAGCTAAATCGATCTGTTTGGTATATACACGAGAGACTAGCATACATGTTGAGCTAACCACTGCGTTTCTGGGCCTTTCTATTTTTCTTGATGCAAATATCTACTCTATTCTTCAGGTCGCATGATCTTAATGGCGAAGTTCCACATGTTTGACTAACATTGCATTCAAAGCAATGTCTCACTGAAGTGCCTATCAACGTACCAAATTGGCCCTAATTTTGAGATACAGCTATGTACGGTACACAAAAAACTGAATATGGTATAATTTAATAGCCCGATGTTTGCTGACTTTTAAAAGTGATGTTTAATTGCTAACTCCCCTGCCGATGTTCATTTTTCTTTTACTAGTTTCCAGGGCAACCGCACATAGATCCCAAAACAATAAAGTGAGATGATGATGTTTGGTGACTACAACCGACAATATATTTGTCAGACTGAATTAGAATAAAAATTGAAATCAGAAAATAGTTTATGGTCTCTCTTGTGAATAGAAATTCTATATTGGGTCGAAGATCAGTCATCACATTTCGTAACCTGCAGACTCAGGGTTACAATGTGATACAGAGTTTGTTTAATTATGCGGTTGCAATGGTATTGTGCAAATTCAAGATCGTCCTCGCTTCTTTACATAAACTTGCCTTTGTTTTCGGCGTCCGCAGTAACTTCTGAGTCATTTCCTCCCCTCCTACCTCTTGTTGCTTCCTTATCGTAGAAGAAAAGGTATATTTTGTTTTATCTCAGAATCGAGTGTATTTCTTATTAATTCTAGTTTCAATACATCATACCAGTTTATTGCTTATATAAGAATAGAATAAGATCACAAATCTGCGCTCCGAAATAAAATCAAACGTAAATAAAATAACAGGTGAATGATTATTTAATTTGTTCCTTTGTTAAGACATTTTACCGATGAAATTAAATCACAGGGCATATATGATAATGTATGTTTCAAAGCTGAGTGCAAGAACTATAGTAAATAAAATCTAAAATTTAACAAACAAAATCCTTGATGGGTTTGATACGAGTAAGAAAATGGTAGTAAATTTTAGTTGAAATTCGGTCAGAATTATAGATAAATGATTGTATGTACCTGATGCACATACAATAAATTAGGCTTTGAAACAGAAACAATATCCATGTAAAACCAGATTTCTAACTTTCCATCGTGGACAACAAAATAATATTTTAGATGAGGTTAAATTCTAAATAAATTATCATCCAAACACCTTTCGTATTGTTATCAGTATTCATCAGGTAACAAGTTCGGCTGTGGAAACATTATTGAAATAACGCAGAATCGAATACTCAGCTATGAACATAGGCATAATAATTCGAAGTAAATGTTGGTCTTCTTTGCTCGTGGATAATTTTGTTCTGTTAGGTTTTCATTAAAGGTTGTATGAGTGCTGATTGAAGCAGAACACGTTACTTTTTCTTAATCATTTATTTCAAACTATCAGGTTCAATTTGTTGTTTTTTTTTGTTTTTGTTTTTTTGTTTTGTTTTGTTTTGTTTTTGTTTGTTTGTTTTTTGTTTTTTTTTTTTTTTGCCTTACAATAATGTAATAGTGGGTTCATTGTTCTGATTCCAACACGTGCAAGTGGCGTTTCATCCAGAGACGGTAATTTACTTTGGATTCTCTGGTTTTCTTCACCTAAAACACTACAAAAATTCCTGCCGTCCATAGTTACCTACATAGGCATGATAGGATGGCAGTACTTACTGGATGATGAATAACTTACAGTAAACTCAAGTAAACCAAACACAAAGATCATCTGAATAAACAGGTAAAACTTTTAGTCGTTTTCACATCATCAACAGTAGCAGCAGCAACAGAAGTATTCTAATTATTATTATTATTATTATTATTATTAGTTCTCCTACCTATAATGTTACTTTTGTCACGTTTTATGTTTTTGTAGTTGCATCTATCATATATATTTTGACAATTGAAAGAAGCTGAGAAGTGACTAATTGATCAGAATATTTGGGATGTTTTTAATCAAACTGAAAGAATATAGTTTGCTTTGTAATTTTGTTCCACAAGGATAAACTTCTTTAACGATGAAAATGTTTGTGTTAATACAGCTTTTGTTTCTGCAAGTGATGGAAACATTTGCTGGTACATGGCCTGAACTGGCAAACCAATAGCATATGCAGGTAACTAGTAAATTCCGTGTCCTCTATTAGTTAGTTACGCCATTCTCATAACAATGACGTCATTCCTATAACTGCAAATTTGGAAACTTCCCCCTGCTTTGCAGTTATTGGGTAGAAGCTTCAAGTCAGCGCATTGTACCATAGGGTAAAAATACGGAGATTCCGTACTTTCACTAAAGTGAAAGATGATAGTTATCCACGGTCTCATAAGCAGCAGAAATGCAGTGCAACGCTGTTACCAGGAATGTGGTAAATTTGCAAATTAAACATCTCGGAAAGATCCATTGTTTGTAATTTCGTTGGCCTTACCTAACTATGGGCATTCACTATTGTGTTCACTCACTTATATTAATGAACCTAAAAGACACTCCAAAATGAAACATAATAACCTCTTACTTCTTAACAAGGAATTGCTCAAATCTGAGTCAGTCTTCGAAATTTCCTCAGATATAAAGCACGACTCCTTTAAGAAATATTCACGACTGAACGAATGTATTATATTGTATAATGTCTGCAGAATATTATGTCAAAAATATCTATTACTAACCAATCAATATGAAAGATATTTATGTACCTCAGTCTGAGGAAGGAGTTTTAAGATCTTTAGTGAAACTGGGACCAATATCCAAAATAATGCATTAAGTGACTTGGAACGAAGCAAGAAAGATTACTGCAAGTGTCAAACTTATGAAGATTTCGCTTTAGCTCCTCACATCTATAGTTAAGTCGTTCACTCAAGGACAAAGGGTTACACAATATGCTCCTCTTGATTTTCATGACAGTAAAATTTTTAAACCATAAAACAATTCATACATGATAGAATAATACACTTCTAATTCATTAGAGAATGCTCAATGAACGATGCGAGGAAGAATTAAAGTATGCTTAAACCTACATTGAACTAGTTTTAAAAAAAAAAACACTAGAGTGAACGAGAATATCATACACAATGACCAGCTATGTTTGAAATAGCAAACTTAACAGAGATTAGATACTGCTTCATTACAGTTACGATGTCTCCTTTCAAAATATATCAATCTCCATAAAAATGTTAGCTACTAAACACACCCTGTCAAATGTCGTAATTGCTCAGAACTGCCTATATTTATGGACCTAGTGATAATATAACTTAAACATACCCAAGTGTTCCCATTTCCCCTAGATGAAGGCTCAGAGAATATCACATGGGCTGAATCAGTTGAGTAACCAGCTCGCTTGGACGACCCAAATGGTATAATAGCGTTGTGTTCTGATGCAAACTGGTGACATTGGTTTAATGACCCGGTCAATTCTGTTGAATTAGTACAGCTCCTTATCGTGCAAGAATGTACCGAACGTGCTGATGATTTACCTGCCCCCAAGGATGTACTAAGTGACAGTGTTGCATATTTAAAACTGTCCGTTTGGTTAGGCCTTCCACTGGCTACTGGTAGTGTTGCTTGATGAATATTCAGACCAGTGCTTAACTCTGTTGATCCTCTCCTTGAATGCTCTTGTGACCTGACACCTTTCTTCTCAAAGAATGGTAATGCTGGTGTTCCCTCTGATCGAATTCTGGAGCAAGATCTCCCAATGGGCTGTCTGTTCGGGGTTTGCAATGGTGCAGATGGAACATTTACACCACCAACCTGTCTAACAGCCCGACGATTTAAGGGAGGAACTGGTGGGCTAGGAGCATTAGAAAATGGAATGGTCATCTGTAAAATCCTACAGCCACTGAAGTGGATGTTGATCAGGTTGCCATGATTCTCATCAAAGGCTTCGCACCATGGACACATCACCATGTTTGTTTTCGGGTCAAACACAAACCCTGCTTGAGCAAATACTACTCCAAAACCACGCCCTCGATATGTAGAAAATGAAGCAAGTCTGACACACTCATATTGATACCTGTCATCGTTTTGTGCAATAAAACTCCTCGGTGGTAAAGGTACAATACGAAAGAATACATTGAATGGCACTGCAAATAAAATACAATCATAATCCCCTGGAGGAAAACGGTCACTGGACCAGTTCAGGTACCATTTCCTTTTATCACTGCTATCTTTGTCATATCTTATACTACTCATAAGCATGTTGCACAGTTCTTCGAGTAAAGTGATAATGCTTTGTCCGGTTCCTTTTGTGATTGAATCAGGGTCAATCCAGCTTTTAAGACTCTTCATCGGTAGATTTTCGGTAAGATCTGTGTGTTGGCCAACGTTCCACATCACAGCTGACTGTATGTCCTCTTCTATGTGACCTTAAATAAATTATTGCCTACGCCATGAGAAACTTTCTTGCTTGCATCAACGTGAATTAAATTTTGCCACTTTTCCAAAGTATCGTGGTTGGCCTCTCTTACACCAGATAGATATTTCTGCTTTTTGTCTATAATATGCAAACGGTAATTATATTTTTATGTACATTGTAAAAGGTCACACTTGCCAAAAATACATATTTCGTTTAAAAGCCTAAACGTTTGTTTGGTAGTATATAACACGTCTTTCACAGTCAAGCACCCAACCATCTCTCATAGATAATGGTACAATTATGTGTATACTGTATACAGTACGTACACATTCTTTATAAGTGCACTATGCATATATGTCTTTCTCTTGTAGTATTTTATCTATAACTAAATACTGAGCAGTATGCCGGCACTATTTTATGTGTTATAACCTTAAAATCACATCCATTACACATTTGCCTACACAATGAAACAACCGATAAATATAACTAAAAGGAAATATAAAGTAGATTTCTAATGACAACGTCAACCATACAGATACATGTTCCATACATGCATACAAAGAGGTACAGCACTCGTTTTATTTGGTAGATATACGTGTCAATGCATTTATCACGTCACCAGTGTCTCATTACTTGCCTTTGATGACAATACATGGTAACTACAGAAAAAGAAGTGAACCCACATTATCCGGCAAGTTAAAGTAATGTTTCTGACTTTCTATGGTATTTAACTTTGAACAACAGTTCCTGTGTTTAGTATTACTCGGAAGTCATACGTTCAAAAGTGTTTGCTTGTTTGTTTTGTATAATTCTAGTATTGCTTGCCTTTGAGGTCTTCAGCCAGGGATGATTCCTGTTGTGAAGAAACAAAACACAGTGTCAATGGAGTAATAACATTAAGCACAAAATTTACTGACTCCTAGCAGAGTTCATTTACAAAGAAAACAGACAGCAGTAGCACTGACAAAAAGAACATCTGGTGGGCATTTCTACTTCAACTGAGAAATTATTGTCATTATTAACAGAACAATTGATTTAATAATGCCATTTACGTACATGCATAGCCATGGTTGGGCCCTGCACAGACTGTGACCTTCATTCGAACAACATTGGCACCACACAGTATCAAAGTAGCCTTGAAAAGAAGCGATAAGAAGGGAATTTGTTAATTTGTTCACTTGCTTGAATATGAAATATGCGAGATCAAAACCATTGTCATATTAGGAGATGCATATACAGATTAATTATCAAAGGAGACAAATAAATATGTTCTGGCGTGATGTGATGTTTTATTGGCTTGGAAACTTTTTATGAAAAGATACATACCTCAAACAGTAGAAGACCACGAATGTGTGGATGAAAACACTAATACAAGTCAATAGTACACATCATGTACAAGGAATGGATTGAATATAATATTATTTTCATTAGCGATGTGCTTACTTACCAGGAAGGTTTTCTATAATTTGAAAGTGTAAAAGAAGAGTACAACATCAGTGAAAATTATCTTGCCTTCGAAGGTGTCATTCAGACTATACGATCCTGATGTAGAAAACTAAGCCTTAAACTGAATACAGTCACAAATGCCAGACCTTTCATCCCTTACCAATTAGAAATTATTCTTCACAGTGACAAAGGCAGTAACGATTTTCACAAATTACTTTTGAATTCGAATGTTTCACGAACTTGTGAAAAAAGATGGCAACAGAATTTTAACTTCGCTAGCGATTATGGGCCGTATATATATTCTAAATTATTCAAAGTAACACAAAACACTATAAATTACAATGGTTTCAATATTGTGCTGTTCATAGAATTCTACCGATGAATATTCCTTTTGTATAATAATACATGCTAATTATTCTGATAAATGTACGTTTTGTAATGGCTCACGAGAAACAATAGTGCATTAGTTTTATGAATGTGATGTGATTAACAGCTTATGGAGTGATGTATTTCATTGGATTCGAAATGTATGAAAAATACTACTTACTCCAAACGCCGAAATAGTTTTCTAAGGAGAAACAGATGTATTGCAATTAAATGAAAAATCTTTATATTTTCCTCTTCTTCTTACCAAGTACTACATATACAAGATGAAATTAGATATACATATGTTAAAAGAACTTAAAAGATTTTTAAGCATATTATATATTAGAAAACTACATTGCAAGCAACGGGGACAGAAAAGGAAGTTTCATGAAAATTTGAGAACAGTGGGAACCAGTACTTCTTTCCAAGCATAGTTACATTTTTTGTACTACACTCTATATACACAAACTTACAAATGTGTATAGACTGGAATACAACTACTGACTCAATACCCACATGCTCTCTCTCTCTCTCTCTCTCTCTCTCTCTCTCTCTCTCTCTCTCTCTCTCTCTCATCTTCGTTTCTTTATTTTCACAACATGGAATTAGATGTAACTAGACATAATATTTAGCATTTATGTTAGTAATATGTATATGTAATAATAAGTAATAATTGTAAGAGAGAAGACTTTAATGTTGTGATAACATATGGTCTGATCCCATTATCAATCTCTGGAAATAATAAAGCTTTCTTTTTAAATTAAAAAAAAGAAGCAATAGTTTAATATTTTTTCCGTTCAAATTAATTTGTGTATCATGAGCTAATCCCAATTTTATTAACGGTGTAACAATTGTTTTTATCTACTATAACTCAAAGAACTGAGTACTATTTGCTTAACCTTAAAAACAGTATATTGGAATCTCTTGCATATCTAGTGTGAAAAGCTTTGAATATTTTACTAAAACCTTTTTCTTTCTTTGAAAATGCCAATCACTTTAGTACCGATCGAAAGACAAAATTTTGATTTGAAATTGATCTGCAGCTGCATGTGCAATGCGCCCGATACATGAGTGTGGCGTGACATACGTAAATCACGATGACCTAAAACTCGGAGAGAAAGAGACCAAATTTCTGCTAATGGGCAAAGAGCATGATGTAAAATCTGGTTGCTCTTATGTTACTCTCCTATTGATATCAATACCGACTTGGATAAAGTATGAATGAGATTATAATTGATGTATTTCTTTTGCTGAACCAGGTGCAAGAGAAACAAATAATGTTTAGATTGGAAACAACGAGACCAAAACATAGCTCGACGTCGTCGGGAAAATAAAGAGAGTTTCCTAGCAGCGGATGTAATTCGCTGTCATATCCTACATTTTAAATGGTTTCGTCGTTGTAAAGATTGTTTAATTCATGAATGATAACCCACTTAGTGGAAGGACGTTCTCTGAGACTGGTAAGCGGTAAGTTGAGGCTATTAATGGCAAATGATCGAGATGCTCGATACAGAGTGGAAGATATTTCTATTATCACGGGCATTAATTCTTCAATTGTTTTTAATATCTTGAAGAATGATTTGAAGCTCAGAAAGGTCTGTATTTGACTGGCCCCGTCTTTGTTGATAGCTGATCAAAAACAGACTAGGGTTGGAATCACCAAACATCTACTCGCCAAGTATGAAAAAGTGACCAGAAACGTTTGAATGAGTTTATTATTGGTGTATTTACTTTTCCGGACCCGATGTAAGAGAAATAAATAATGTTTAGATCGGAACCAACGAGAACAAAACATCGCTCGATGTCGTCGGAATGTAAAGAGAGTTTCTAAGCAAAGATTCAAGTAGTCCTGGTATCTGCGCATGACTCTGCTTATGTCACTGAACATTTTTATACTTTCGAATTGTTGCCAAAAATCGTGGAACACTACTGAACCACCTGTCCGCGTCATAATACCTGCTGTATACATCTACTCCATGACAACGCACATAAATCTGCTGTCTAGGCAGATTTTTTTCTGATGAAGCACATCATCTAAACTTTACCACATTCTTAATACAGCCCTGATTTAGCACCAAGTGATTTTGGACTGAATCCGGTTATCAAAGATTCGCCGAGGATCAGAAGACTTGAAAGCATCCATGCGGTTGGAAGTGCAGTTTTCTATTGTACGTACAACATACCCAAATGTGAATATAATATGGCATTTAATAATTGGATAATCAGCCTGAGAAAGAGTTGAGGAGCATAGGGAGCACTATGAGAGATGCACTGACGAACTTTTCTCACCTGAAACAAATATTTTAGATCCTTTTAAAACAATAATATGTTTGTTAAACGCCTTATTTTATCTATTTACATGAATTATACAATGTTCTAGGAATTATTCGGAGGTCTTATGATATACGGAATTATACATCACTGGGCCGGTTTAAACTGGTTTGATGTACATGCCTTTATGGCATCAGGTGTGCTCAAGCATCGAATTACTTGTTATTCTCGATTACAGGATTTTCGTGTTTAAAAATTATTTTATTATCCATTGGTTATACAATTTGTGTATCTAGTAACTGATTCTAGAAGATTTTCATTTGCAGTACTCGGTGAGAATTTCTTGCATCGAATTCTTTCGTCGTGAACCGACAAACGTTTGCTTGGAGAAAACCGTGTATTATCTCAATAACATTACATGTTAACGGCATGCTCAAAACTTGTCTAACGGCGGCGCTCTCAGGTTCTACTCAACAATTTCTTATTTTGCAAAAAGGGTGAATTTCTAAATAAAACTGATTCCTGGTAATTTGAACTATAGGCCTATGTGCAATTTAAAGCAGAAAAGATGAATGCTTACTGAACACATTTTGTTAGGTATATAATATTTCACAGATGCTACAGTTGCCCAGCTTTGTATGATTACAACAGTTTTCGAATGTTAAACTATGTTAATTCTTGGTTTTAAAAATTTAAAACTGTATTAAATGTCTGAGATGAAATTAAAACAGTTTAACCTTTCATATTTCTCCCAATTTTGTGAAGAAAAGAAATGCAAATTTAGTTGTGCCAAACTTCCTTTGATCAGAACAAGGACATGACGAAAATACAAAATTTCGGCTATTTTCCACGCATTTATGTTAATTCACAAGCTGAGTTTAAACGGATGCTGAATAATTTTGACCTAAAGGTACGATAAAACTATGAGGTGGACAGATATAGAATTTTATTGTGGATTACAAAAGATGAGAAAGGACCAGTATTGTGCAGCTCTCACCTCAAGGACTGAACATCATGCAGAGGAAGTGAAATCTGCTTTCTTACAAAATAGTGGCGTAATATCACTTCTCTCGAACGCCAACGCCATGTCCATGTCGATTTTAGTAAAACAAATTTATATATGCCACCTTCGATTTATATTTATTTTTCAATGAATTTGCAGAAGGACGGAAATTATATACATTTTCTGCGATTGGAATCAGCGGATCTACCACTGGTATTGTTAATTGTTAAATTTTCATCTACTACTTAAGACTTCGATGCCGTCTCAGAACTACACTGTCACCAGAGTCAAACGGTCAGTTGAGACTAGTGGCGTTGTTCATGATGTAGTCTAGGGAGCACTTTGCTGCTTCAGTATTTCACATGTAAAATAATGAAGATATCAATGCATAACGTCACTTTTAACGTGATCATGTCGTATATGGTAAGGCATAATTTCATAGATATCCAAATATATATCAGATTCATTTAAATGCCCTTGATTGCAGTTTCTTGAGTGAAATCAGTGATTTTCGTCATGTAATAATCAGAAATCTCACATGCGCATTCGTTCCAAACAAAATTATGAAATCAAATTAATTTCATATCTTCATGCAAAATATAGAAATTATTCAAAGTGTATAATAATTTCATTTGAAATATACATTCAAGAAAGATCATCTATTAGCTGATATCAAACAAGAGATTTTCTAAACAAGACGTGCCATTTATATTTTATGATTTATCCTAATTACTACTTGAAACTCAAAAGGTAACGAAAAAGGAATGAAAATCGTTATCGTTAATAATGAAGCAGTAACGGTTAGCCAATATCCGTTCCTTTCGCCAGCCTTTCTCACTTCACGTTCAGTATTGTAATCACATGAATTAGCACAGACGAATCCCTGGTTAATAGTTTCCAGGTATATATGCTGTTGTAACAGCTATAGCATCAAAAAAAGTCCTCCATGGGGTTGAGAGTGTTTAATCTAACCACGATACCTTTCTTGCAAAATCAATGTATGAAAAAAACATTTAAAGGCACTCGTTGCTGTTGCCTACCATATTCTCGGATGAGAGAAGCTGGACAAAATTATCGTTTATAACTTCATCTGAACTGTACTCGTCAATGTCGTAGTCGTCCTCCCTGAAAATGAGAACGTTTTATATATATATATATATATATATATATATATATATATATATATATATATATATATATATATATATATATATATATATATATATATATATTTGCTTTAGTAGAGACATTCGACTGCATTTCGTGAGAGTTACTGAGTAATAAAATACAAATTTAATAAATTGTAACATTGTGATTGGAAGAAAAGCTATTTACTTTTGGCATGTACTGTCCAATAAAAATGATTACACAAATGACAATTGTTTTTAAAAATCTTTTACACATGACGAAGTCATTGTATTTAGTTATAAGCGATTTTTTTCTGAGCAAATATTAAAATATGCATATTATCTAATTATTTTTAATTCTTTACGTTCCATCATGAAGCCCTTACATCAGAATGTGGCTGTAGTCTTAAAATATTCAGAGATTTTTTAATTAAATGAAGAAAACAAAACAGTCATGGCAATATAAATAAACTTTTAACACAGCCTGTCTGAGCAGAGTTTAGTAGAAAAAAATTATTTTACGGTCGATTTATATTTAGACGATTGTATGCATGTGTTCACCACGGTAATGTCAGAGAGGTTCCAATATTCATGATTTACTGGTTTGAATATACATTGTTCTATTCGCTATACCAAACAAATGTTATACCACAAAAATTGTACGTTTATGTGGAGTTTTCGCAACAGCAACATGATGTACAAATGAACATTATTAGTTCAAGGTCCAACTAAGGCGTTCATTATATCCGGTAATTCTTGTATCGATAAGCAATTGCATATTGTTCCTTTACCTACATAATTTAATCTGAAAAGCTGACAAACCGCTAAAAGAACCTTGCCCAGGCATCTTTATTAAAGTCACACTATAAATTTAAAACGCAGTTGTAAACAACATTCTCAAAATTTGTTCCGGCATTTTAAGAGAAGGTTTCGTAACAAAAAATACTGAGTACATTTCAATGTTAATAATACAACACACTAGTAGCACACCAAAAATACTGATCTGATAAAACTTCTTATCCTTAAATATGTCAATCTAACAAAACTAGAGTTCTCGGCAAAATGAGTAATTACTTCATCCTTTGACCAAGGCAGATGTACTATTTTAAATTTAAAAAACCGACATGAGAAACCAAGAACTATAATGTTTGATGTTTTCAAATGTACCCAAACATATGTCATTTTCATGTTATCGATATTTGGCATAGGTTATCGATAATATGAAAATGTATGCATTAAAAAGGTATAGCATTTCAAAGAAGTATCAAAATACCTGTTGTCACTCAAGCAGCAATTGTTTGGTTCTGTTCCACTTCTCCGTTCTCCCTCCTGATACACTGGTGGCTAGTGGCAGTGTCAAAAAATATTTCTTTATCAGTTATGTTAAGAGATTACACAATTCCTATCAGCAAAAGGTACACGCGCACAGAGGAGGAGGTTAGGTAACGGCACTCAGCACTCAAAGAAACACAGAGATCAAGACATATTACTAGCCAAGCAGACTCACGTAGAAAATGTAAAATGTATACCTTTCCAATCGAACTTTAATTAGCCTTCGGAGCTTCTAAGAAAAAGCATAAAATTTTGTTCATAATAAAGAAAACTGTCAAAATTAACAGTTATTTTGATGTCGATTCAGGGTCCATAAGTTTTAATCGAACAAATATAAAAATGAACATTAATTTCTCTTCGATATTGTATCGGGCAAATACTTAAATATGGGAGTACATATTGTACAGATTGCTTATTAGTTTATTGGATACAACTTTTCATCTGTTATAATATCTGATGTTTAATTCACCTGCCAAAGTCCTAACTAATATGCATTCCAAAGGGATTTTTTTAATGTTCCTGTGTTACCATGTTTAATTTGTTATAGCATTTGATTTGTGTTGGTCGCTGAGAAAATTATCTTAATTATAACGTTTTTATCATCTGACATGCCGAAGCCAGATAAACAAAGCGGACAGCGCTTACAAAATCCGACAGCCCGACGCCCGGGGACACCCTACTTTCAGACCGGGCCAACGCTGTATTCTAAATGAAGTACACGTCCGTATTGTCGAAAAAATCTAATTTCCCTGAGAAAACTTCAATCACGCTCCCGCAGCCCGGACTTCACCTCTTAACATATTTTGGCCTACATCCGAAATATTTAATACCATTACATGTTTGCCCCACCCCCTACCTCGAAAATAATTATGCAGGCACCCCTAGTCGCGCTGATGAAATGCGACATTTCATTTTGAAGTTGTTGATAGAGTGGTAAATTATTATTATGTTCCCCCATGTATGCGCCATACCCTTCATGAACATCATCTACTTACCATACTTCTATTGAAAGTTGTAAATGTTATGTACAAAGCGAATATGAATGAGGAACAGATTCCCTCGGCCACCCATAATTAATGCTGACTTGGCTTTCACATACATGTTATTCTACTGGCGGTACGACAAAAATACCGATTTTAAGGTCGAGATCTGCACACGCCGTTTTATAATTTAAATCTACCGCTTTTGAAAATTAAGAGATTTGTTTGCAACATTGGAAGAAAATAAACTCCTCAAAACCATGCTATTTTCACGCGATCTATCTATGCATTACGGAAACAGCCAGGACCAGTCTACTCGGTACCGGAACTATTCCAGCATGCGATGCAGTGATGCGTTACTCAGTAATGTGATTAAAGCTAACATGTGTACACAACAAGTTGCTAACTGATTATCTTATTGTTGTAATTTGGAGAGTCTAGGCCAAATGCAGGATGTTTGTTAAGTGTTATAAGTACTCAAGTGATAAAATGTGGCCCATGATGGCTTTTCAGTCTTGGATTAAAAGCTGGCCGTCCTTTGGCGGAGGAGAGATGCAAAAGAAAGACCAATCAAAAAATGCTTTCGGCAGTAACACTTGAGAAAGTATTTTCAGACTTTCTTTCCATCTAAATATATAAAGGATTAATTTACTAGCCATTAAGTTCTTCAACAAAGACGCTTTCACAAAGAAGTTTTCTTATGATTCATCGGCTGATACGGGTACATGTATGTTAATACTTTCATGAAATGGTAAAGCTCACTGATTTTACAGGTTTCTTTTATTCATGATAACATGTATTTATAGAAATGTATCTTGGGATTTTTTTTAATTTTATTACCATTGAATAATGGTTCTAACGGTAATCATTCCAGTATGAACTGTTTACTTAACGTCCAACGTCATCGATATGGACAAGCACACAAACATTTTGATTTTAAAACAATAACTTAAGTTAACGTCATTTGGTTATAACATTCTAAAATCCCATTCCCCTCTGAAATGTTATAAGCAATCGTATATATATATATATATATATATATATATATATAGAGAGAGAGAGAGAGAGAGAGAGAGAGAGAGAGAGAGATCAACTGTTGCGTGTTTATGATATGCACGTCTACTCTAGAAGAATGATCCTGAGATATGTTATCTTTGCCCAGGTTTGCCTTCTCCTGTGTATTTCCACTTTTAGGATTCTTTTCTTCTCTTCCGGTCCTATCTTCCCTTATGATGTCAGTTCCCTTAAAAATGGAAAATCCATCAATCAAGCTTGATATCACTGTATTAATAATCATTAAATTATGTGTTATTGTACCAATTTTTAAAGTTGTGAAAAATCATATAATTAAGATATTGGCTCAAATTTAATTATCACGAAGCGGTTCCAAGTTGACTCTATCTTGGTACTCCCAGAAGAACTGAATTAACTCCCTTTCTCTGTGACGTTCCACATTTTGCTGAAGATAATGGTTGCGATGCACACAATTTATGTGGGTCTACATTTCTCAGATTGTTTCTGTATGTTTAATTTGCTGTCTTTTTGCTCGCCATATTAACAGGATATTTATTAAAATAAGTAAGTATTCAGAAGAATTCAACATTATTTTATTAGCGGTAAATCAATTCTTCTTCATGCATAATTGATATAAAGTCAATACGAGATCCAATTTTCTCAAAGAAAATCTTGTAAATGTAAACAACTAATAAAAAAAAGACATTTACAAATTGATAAGTTCATTTACACATGCAAATCATATAAATACTAATAGTGTTATAAGTTTTGTGGTGTGTTCTTTAAAATTGTTTTATTATTTACTATGAACTGAGATTGTTACATGCGAATGCAGAAGTCACTAGTCTGAGAAGGCTTACAATCTATGGTGCTGAATCGTATTTTACGAACCCAGTCAAAAATTGATAGGGGATTGAACGAATCATTCGGCATGGTAAACTAGGTCTCGTCATACGTCCATCACAGCATATAACATTTTTTTGATCATAAGCGTTATGAATAGATCAAATGTGTGGATAAAATGTGCCCATTCTTTACATCATCGTTGTTATTTTTATGAAACCATGTAATCCATAATTTGCAACTAAAAATACAATGAATTCAAATTGACCTGACAGCACTAATACGTCAGTAACCGGAAGTACCCGTTACACACCAAAACTGCAGTACCTTCTATGACAAAATGGCTAACCTCCTTTGTCAAAATAGTCGATAAACTGGTGGGTACATTGTATTGAAGGTTTACAAATGTAATTATTAAAATTAACTCTATCGAGAGGGTACATATTATTATACCTTGTCAGCTTTAGTAACCCATTCTTTAAATGTCTCCAAGTCTTCCACTCGGCGATTCAGAGAAGCATTTTCTGATTTGAGTGAATCAACCAGTTCTTTTAATAGTTGGAGATCTGATGATATTGAACTATTCCAAACGTTCATCATGGTTTCCAGAGAAGTGCATAGACTCCGAGATTGGAGCTGAGACTGACACAGTGGATGAGGCTGAACCTCAGACTGAGGCCAAATGTGAGACTGAGACAGTAACTGAGTGTCATGAGGAGCCTGAGACAGAGGATGAGGATGAGACAGTGACTGAAGCTGAGGTTGTGACTGAGAGTAAGGTTGAGATTGAGAATGAGGCAGTGGCTGTGAGGGAAGGTGAGACTGACACAGAAGCAGGGAGTGAGAAATGTCCTGTGGCTGAGGATTAGAGTGAGGATAAGACAGATACTGAGGTTGAGACAGTGGCGGGGATTGTGGCTGTAGCTGAGACTGGGTATGCAACTGAAGTTGAGACTGAGACTGGAGTCGATTCTGTGGACAAGATACATATAGTGGCTGGGAATGTGGCTCAAGCTGAGACAGAGACTCAGATCGATTCTGAGGATAAGACAGATACAGAGGCTGGGAATGTGATTGAGGCTGAGACTGAGACTCAGATCGATTCTGAGGATCAGACAGATATAGAGGCTGGGAATGTGATTGAGGCTGAGACTGAGACTCTGGTCGATTCTGAGGATCAGGCAGATATAGAGGCTGGGAATGTGACTGGAGCTGGGACAGAAACTCGGAACGATTCTGAGGATCAGGTAGATAAAGAGGTTGGGAATGTGCCTGAGGCTGAAACTGAGACTCTGGTCGATTCTGAGGATCTGACAGATAGAGGGGCTGTAAATGTGACTGGGGCTGAGACTGAGACTTGGGTCGATTCTGAGGATCAGGCATATGAAGAGGCTGGGAATGTGACTGGGGCTGAGACTGAGATTCGGGTCGATTCCTAGGATCAGACAGATTTAGAGGCTGTGAATGTGACTGAGGTTGAGACAGAGACTCGGGTCGCTGCTGAATATCAGACACGTATAGAGGCTGGGAATGTGACTGAGGTTGAGACAGAGACTCGGATCGATTCTGGGGATCAGGCAGATAAAGAGGCTGGGAATGTGACTGGGGCATAGACTGAGACTCAGATTGATTCTGAGGATCAGACAGATATTGAGGCTGGGGATGTGATTGTGACTGAGACAGAGACTCAGATCGATTTTGATGATCAAGCAGATATAGAGGCTGGGGATGTAACTGAGGCTGAGAGTTATGCTGATACTGAGACTGTGGCGTGATTGTTGATATCCCATGGGAGACATTATTGTTCTGCAGCGAAATGTTGAATGGTCTTATCTTCGCAGTTGTATGAATGCTATTCTCATCAGTCAACAAACTTCCATTGGCACTTCCTTTTCTCAACTCTCTATTGAAACTAATGCCACGGCACAGTCGTTTTGGCGAACAGCTTCTTTCACCGACATCCCCTGGACCAGGGTTACTCTCCACTCCATGTACAACCAATAATAGAAACAGAACTACCCTGATGGCAATCGTAATTTTCCGTATCTTTAGCACAGGAATGAATGGTTTTAACCTTGCCGATTGACAAAATGTGCCAATTCTCACTCTCCACTGAGTCACGTCTATACCCATATTATGAATATTCCTTTAACAGTTGACTTCTTGCTGCGACTACACAAACAGTCGTTTTTGCTTTGTTTTTGTTGACGATTTCGTAACAACGGAGAGTAACAAAGACAATGATCCAGACAGATATTATAGAACCTGAAAAAATTAGAAAAAAGAAAACCATGTTAAGCGTGTTCAGCAAAGCAGATTCATCTTGAACAGATGCGCAGTTTTAACTTGTTGATATCAAACAGATGTCTCATGTTACAAATAAATGTATGTAATTCTTTCCTCATTAAACAGTTGGTATACTAGCATGTATCGGATAACGATTTCAAAACAGATCTGGTAAACATTAACGGTCTGTTTTGAATACAAGTCCTAAATTCTTATCTCGGCAAAGTATATGCTTACACACTTTCCAAGATTAAAAAGACAAATTTTCTACAATAGATCTGAAGAAGTGGGTGGGTGGGGAGGGATGTAAAAGGAGCTTAAGTATTTGTTATTTAAGACGATTGCTAGTTTAAGTTCTCCTGAATTTAAACGTATGTGACAATCAGTATTACGGTAAATTCGTTATACATTTGTCATTTTTTCTCTAACCAACCCCAACTCAGATCTCTATTGGTAAGATTGCGAAGTCTGTATTTGTTTTTATTATCATCGTATGGATTTTGTGAGGCTTGGTATGAAAAAATGGCTGATTAGCTGAGAACAAAATTGCAGTGTCTTGATCATGTAAAACTTTTTCGTAATTTTTAAAATTCAAATATGCCGATTTAAGGTTGGCGATAGTTGTAAATTACAGGATATAAAAACTTGACTGGATAAGAATTATCAAATGAATAAAACCAGTGACCATACCTATTTTGTGTTAGAGATGCAGGATATAGATGCCACTTTACAGAAAAATACCCTCTTCTTTCTCAATGAAGCGTGAAATACATACCAGCAAGCATATTTACTAAAGGATGCAATACATAATGTTGCGAAAGTGGAAAATTATGAAAAAGATATCACAACTTGGCACCAATTAAAGTTGCTTCAAGTCGTTATAGTTATTATTATAATTCTAACTTAATGAGCTGATTTAAGCAACATGAAAAAGTTAATCTTTATAGCAATTCTTTTAGTCATGTATGCATTCCTATTGCAAAGATTTTCCTTTAGTTACAATGGTATTTGCCTGTTATACATTTTAGCAACTCATTTAAACTTTATAATTATCATCAACTATGATTTTGTGCATTTGTTTAATATCCCTGACGCTTTTATTTTTTAAAATCGGTGGGGGATACAAACAAAAGCGGAAGGGTGTGCGAATACTATAAAAAAAGATACACAAACTAATAATCAAAAACTAGAAAGCCTGCTTGACATTTCTCAGGTAGGTTACCAAAATGAAAAAATAATTAAAGGATTTGATGTCATGATGATTGACAGAATGTCAAAAAATTTATTTCAAAACTCTGTTGTGCATTATATGAGAGTATTTTGTGTGAGAATATCACAACTGTCGAACATAATTTAATATTGCAAAAATTGTTCGATCAAACATTTTCGTAAACTCAGATATCATTGAAAATGTCCAAGTCTGAACAGTTCAAATTACTGAGAAAAGGGAACAAATTAGCAGTAACGATCGTAAAGGTAGGGTGCAAGAATTTTAAAAATATACCACAAAGAAGAGCATGTATCTTGCAATATAAAGAAAATTACCGTAGAATATATTTGTAAACACATGAGTTTCGTTACGGCAGTACCTGTTGTATACTGATCACGCTGTTCAGTTAAGACAAACTTAAGAACGAATTAACGAATTGTCCCTTTTAAAATTACAAAGCAGAAAATAGGTATCAGTTTTGTGAAAATTTATCACGATGGTATTACTTGCTCTCAATTCAGTTTCCTTGAAACGATTTTAATTATAGTGTTATTCGCTAAAAAACAACAACAACAACAAAAAAAGAATTGTACTGGTTCCTTTCAAAATTAGTAAAACAAAATTAAAATTAAGGGATTGTGACTTATTTTCAAAAAAGTAAAAGTTAATATAACTTTTGTACATCGATTTTGATAAAGGCAAAACTGAACATATACCCAACAAGAAGTGGAATGCATTATTGCGAGATGAGTTGTTTTGTTTGTAAGAGGGGACAAGTATAGTTGATTCTGAATCTTTTATTTGAACTCAGTAATACGGTCTTTGTTTTCTAAAGCACTTACTAAAAACAATCAATTCGACAGGCAGGTCTTTTAAAAACACTCAGTCAAAAATAATAAATTAGATGAGTGAGTTATTAGAACGAAAGTTTCTTAATCAAACAAGGATTGAGTTTCTGGCACACTTCCGTGCTGCTGAGTGAAAACAATGCCAGAACATTTCTGTACTACTACGTGAAAAATAAAAATAACTTGATCCCTGGATCATTCAGCTAGATTAAATCGGACTTTGCCACACAGAAATTTTTGCGCAACCAATAACAATGCTCTCTCTCTCTCTCTCTCTCTCTCTCTCTCTCTCTCTCTCTCTCTCTCCAACTACTACTGCTACTACTGCATGATAACAAATCCAATGAGAGAGCGTTTGGTACAGAGGATCCTGAAAACTGTGGATCAGATTTATTATCCACTCTAGACACTTAGTATCGTGCTATTGAAATCATACTACTAAAATAATGAAGATGATAAAATGTTGTGGTACTGAAAAATCAACAAACGAAATGGAACGAGGAAATACAAGATAGCAATATTGTACAGACTTCTCATTCAGGAAGTAGCTTGATTGACGAAGATCAAAGGCATATTTATACATCCTTTAAGACTGATGATTACACATGTGTGCGCTTAGCTAGTAGAAGAATTGAATACAATCAATAATGAAAGCATCTACAACGACAAATACATGCACACAATACAGCAGAAAAAATATAGGATACGTTCAAGACAGGGTAGAAAGAATAGCGTAAATCAAGAGAAATGCTATGGCTACGTCAACCAGAAACAAGTTCTGGATTCAGACAGCAAATGTGTTAATCTGACTGATTGCGGCTAATCATGAATCGACTAACAGCTAGGAGCCAGCTGAAAACATCATTCCATTACAATGCAACGACGTGTCGAAGAAATACCTCTTTCTCGTGCGATACAGGAAAAGAGTGCTTCCACAGAAATACTCCTTCTTCAGAAACGAAGGAAGAACAAAACATAGAAGTATCACGAAGTATGAAAATTAATGAGTTCCTAGAATGTGGAAAACACAGTGCATTGAAATACGAATCAACACAGACACATCCTGCAAAATTGAATAGATCACGAAACCCCGGGTAAAAAGAAAATACACCCAAAAGGATCACAGCTAAACAACATAATAATACATGTGAAAAACGTAATAAGGCTACTATGTAGGCATGGTCCTAGCTGGGTAATAAATAATAATGCAGAAGAAATGAGAATACGTAACGTTAAAATATATGATGCCAATTTTCACCTTGTTTCAAATGTCAGAGAGTACAAGCTGGTCTTCGAGAGCTTGAACAAACAAAAAGTGCAATGAGAATCACACAGATTTTGATGCAATCATATAAAATGTTTAAACATGTTTTTAATTTTTATTCAAGTAAGCTATATCAGCAACAAACGCAACTACACGACCAATTGTACATTTATTTTCCTGGACACAATTTATTTGCCATGCTCCATTTTAAAACATCCGTAAACTTTCTATCAGAAAGGATTACAACAAGATTAACCAATCTCAGTTTATTGATTGTTTGCGCCATTTAGAAAAAGTCAAAGCCAGTAGTTTGGAAGTGTACTGGCAATGTTCTCTCATTCAACAGTCACATTAGTGATAAAAAAAATCCTCTCTCACATCAGATTTATTATTTTCTTTTTAACCCATCGAAAAAGACCTATTGCAAAGAAACAATAGGTCCAGCTTCATCCATACTTATAAACTTGCATTATATACTGATAGGTTTACTTGCTATTAACTTTGCATTATTTGATATAAATTTTCGAATGTCTCATGTATAACCATATGGTTTCAATTTATTTAAATATGTTATTTCTAATGTGAAGGGTGTTAGGAAAACTCAATTATTAAATTTACTTTTGGCCAAGCAATTCTATATCAGAGATATACATGTAGTAGTTGTAAAAATAACTTTTAGGAAGAAACTGACAATGATAAAACTTTGCTGTAAGTATATTAAGACTGCTGAAATTTTAATACGTTCCATATTTATAATAACTGTTCATGTAGTTCACAATCTAATCACAGACACCCTTATTTCCAAAGTCCCAATTGACCTGAAAAATAACTTTAACGGTGGGCGTGATCTATACCGCGAACTATTCCTCTACAGAACGATGGCGAGGTCAATACTAAGTAAGAGAGTGTCCAAGTGGTAGATTTACAACATGTGCATTTAACCAGGTTATATATTTCATGTTCATAGTTTATGTATTTCTTCGCATATTAAAGTGCTATTGTTCTCAGATCAAATGGGTTAGCTATACTACTAATGTCGCCATTTTGCGTATCGTCAAGCGTTTTGTTCTTGTGCTCTGACAGCTGTAACAACTGGCATATATCTTACGAAATTGCAGAAAGCGATTTTATAAGAAAATATTAAGTTCTTATAGACCATTTAATAGCTCCTGATAAAATTACATTGAAAATATTGATTGCTTACGCTCTAATGATGGGTATGAAGGCACGCTTTTTTCCTTGCTGAAATCAAAATTTACAAATTCAACACTCTGGAGTTTGTATGTAACTGCTTTGGTGCATTAACGTAGCAGACGTTATTTTTAAACGTAGACAAAGATTATAGGCGATGACTTTTTTCAACCTTTTGCTACTGCTTTCTCCTGTTACCTTTTAACAATTATAGACTGATATCGTTGACTGAATTATCGCGTCAGACGTGAAAAATTGCCTAAAGCCATTTTTATCAACATTATTGTCTACATATATTTCAAGTAGTTTTTTTCCAAATGTATCTCATCGAAATATTAGTTAATTTCATTTCTACGTTTTATGAAGTGGAATATAATTCCTTTGTTGACATAACACAACACAAGTGTATGTACTTTGGAACACTCTCACTGAGCTTACGAAAGAAAAATAAAATTATCGATTTCAAAGACTGCATTTTGATTACATTTTTAATACAATTCCGTCTGCGGGTTATCCGAGACGGAAAAAATACATGTTTAAAAATACCACACTTTTGAAGGGTGTAGATGAAAACCCGGTATTTACTGGTTTTGAAAGTTATTAATCTGAAACAGGAATTTAGACACAGTTGTAATTGTTAAGTTGCAGGATTAGGACGGAGTATACTTCTCAGAAAACACAGGAATCTACTGACTTGTTGCCCAGAAGGATATATCTGCTGGAAGAATAACAACAGTTAACAGAGTGGGGATGATGTGTAACCGTCTGAGGTAACTTATACCGTTTCTTGGGCTTTAATGATATCTCTTACTGCGCTTTTAAATACAAACAAGATTTTCATAGAACTTAAACGATTTTATACGATTGGTAAACGTCTGTTAAAGTGCAGTTTCCTGTACTTTTTTCTGGTCAATTAATACAATGCCAAGTTTTGTCACGAGAAATTCATCTTGAAGAGTATAAATCTTATTTTCAAAGAAATAATTTGCAATTAAAAAAGGTATTTTTCTTAAAGACAATGAACAAAGAAAATTTGTGGTAGGCCAGGAAGCATGCTCCTAACACCTCGACGCAAAACAAATGCATTTGCTGCATGACTGAGATAAATGTATACAAATCGTCAGTTGATATCTATAAGTGCAAACCACGTGCAAAGTTACACGGCGTTTGTTGCAACTAATGGGTTAATCAATACCAATAAATTTCAAGAATCCTTTTAGTTTTTGGCTCCAGTGCCATCTTGTAACAACTGGTAATATCAGTCTTTTTTTTTTTCTTCTGCCAAATGTTCTCCTGTATAATGTAACGTCATTTCAGTTTTCTAACATTTTTAAAACTGGTTATCTTGGGTTCGAGATTATAAGTTTTATTGTTCTTATATTTTTCAATTATGGTAATTGGAGCATCGCTGTCTTTACGCCTACAACTCGCTAGCCTTGACCTAGTTATTACCGAAATTGTTATCGTAATAAAATGCAACATTATAATAATGTAACACTATACGATCATTTCATGGCATTGAACCAATAATGTAATAAAACATTAACTGCAAATCGCCAGAAACGTTTGTCTTAAAAAAATTAAGCTAAGCACAAGACACCGAAAAAAAATTGTTGGTGATCACATTATAGGCATTAGGTTTAGAACAGACGTACAAACTTTAAGAACACATAAATGCAGATAGTAGAATAACACATTTAATTTTAACCTCAACATCGTTTTTATGGTATAGTACTACGAAAGAGATCAGTCAAAATAATCAAATGGCGTTGGTGAATTAAAACCACTTACCAGAAGAGTACGATACAAATAAACAAAACAAATGGATACAAATTGAATCTTCAATGGTTCGCCAATAAATTGTAGCTACAATGTCAAGAATATGATGCACAGCTAGTTACATAGGAAACCGACGCCTTTGTTGAAGATAGGAAACTGACGCCTTTGTTGAAGAAAGAGTACATTCTGATGTTATTGTCATGAATTATTCATTATCACAGATGTTACGAAACACATTTCGTCAATATCACTTTAATACAATTGCTTTCAAAGAATGACTAGATTTATTTTACTTGCTGCGTCGCTTTGAAAGGTATCACTATACTTAGTAAGTTCCTTGTATATTACCTTCATTTTGCTACAATTCAAATGAAATTAAGTGTATTAGTCACAAGTTCAGATGCACCGTGAATATCTTCTTTAGTTTAGGCACTAACAATCTACATAGGCTATTTTGCATTTTCTGAAACTATTTGCATCTGAATGAAATAAATAGAATGTTTAATACAAGTGATTTTTCCAGTTCTTAATAATAACACCTGTCTGCCTTGTCATCCTATGCATAAACCTGTAAACATTTTATTTTCTGTTTAGGCTTTTATGCTGTTTTCTGTTTAATGCTGTGTAACATTTTTCACTCGCTAGAAAATATCCAGTAAAAAACTTGAGAGAAAATATTAATGACTTTTTTAGGTACTACACTAGGATGTAATGACAGTTAATTAGCTTAATAAGTGTAATGGCTATCATTCACCCGTCTTTTTTTTCTTCCTCTCAGCATTTTGTCCATTGTATGTTAATAATGTGATGATAACTGTATCACACTGCTTTTTATAAACGCTTCCATTTTTATTTTTAAAAAACAGCAACAACAACGGCACACACACGCAAACACACGCACACACACAGAGGAGCTCCTATTGTTTTGGACAAAGACACTGTTTAGAGTTTATTTAATTTTACAGAATGTATGCTTCATCAGCCTGTAAAGCACTGTTTTGCAAGACCTGATAGAGCTTACAGCCTGAATAATTTTTGTTATTGCTGACGCGTGCGCAAATTCACCAGGCCACTATCTTAGCAGGATCAAAACGCTTGAGAATGATAACGGCCACTTCCGCAATTGGCTTCATAAATTTGTGGTATTTAAAACATAATTCTAATTAATTTTGCTTCCATTTTGGAAGAGTACTGTCTGAAAAGAAACCCCGATAAAAGTTGATGACTAAAACATTAGTCAATATGCCTTTAACAATAAAACTATAAACAAACAAATCGGGCAGACGCGCAGCCATTGACAACATGATTAACTTCCGTGTCTGTAAAATCAATTTTACACAGATTTGGCACGGCGTTTTAATCTTTTTTTTCTAATCCTTCTTTCCTCTGCTTTGCGATTTCAAATTTTGAACAGTGAAATATCGAAGATGATAGTACTTACCAAAAGAGACGGATAAACAACACAACTTTTGAACAAAAAAATGGTCAGCCAGACAGCTCTGTATGTTATGCTGGTAAAAACCCAGCTTAAGCAATCTTGGGTAAAACCCAGCTTACGCAATCTTGGGTAAAACCCAGCTTGCGTCAGCATGTACATCTATGTATGCAATAAGTTGGCCTTGATACATGGCTTTTGTGTCAATATAAAAGTTATAACGGTACAATCTGATACAGTTATGTTCTCTAACAGCGGAAAAGTATAATATATTCAGTACTAATAATATGAAACTGGAGTCCCAGAAGTGATTAAATTAAGTACAAACATTTGTCGCAGCTAAATATTTATCAATTGTTTGAACCTGACAGATCGAAACCTTCGTGTTAATTTCATTCCTTCAGTAAAACAATATATTCCAAGTAGCAGAGAAAAACAAATTCAAAGTTTTAAAGTCGTTATTATTTTTGTTACAATCTGTGTCAATTATAGAATTCGCCTTTCTGCACCGCATAGCTTTTATACGAAGCAGAAACTGTGAGAAAATAAATGTTTGTCTTGAGTAAGTATTATTTTATATATTTTTGGGTTATTTTCATTCCTTTGTGTAAATTGTCTTTCTACCTAGGTTGGGTGAGCTAAGGCTATTTGAGGTATGCTATTGGCGAGTTTCATTTTTATTTTTTCCATCCACTGATTCAGGAATGACTCAGTTATTTACATGTATGGAACGAGCCGAAAATGTACATACTGAAATGACTTTTCTTACTTAATGACCGATGTTTGATACGTAGTGCCGTCTATACTGTTAAGCAATATTATTCTGTCTTTTGTAGTCTGATTTTCAGATACAGATTTGCATTATGTCAATTTTTGTAAACAATATCAACGAAGTGCACTGCTGTCAAAGTATATAGTTAATATTCAAAGAATGATGGACAATATAATCATCCGATTTTGTTTATTAAAGATAATGGAAAGCACAGAAGATTTTGGACAGTGATCTTGGAAATTGTTGTCAAAAAGAACGGAGTTTCCGAAAACAGTTTTGAGAGAGAGAGAGAGAGAGAGAGAGAGAGAGAGAGAGAGAGAGAGAGCAATAATCTCTTTCATCAGGTACTATTTTCGATTATGGAATTATAAACGTATCATTGCTTTTTTGATCTAATACTTACGAATTATTTGGATCCGAACACGACACATTTGGCTGTCTAAAATCTGTCATCAGATTTATCTACTAGTGATACGCGTTTCACATTACAGATATTTCAGATGTGGTAGAGTTAACATTTTTAATAATAAACGTATTCGTTGTTATTTCAGTTAAATTGAATCAAACTACTGAGTTCACCTTGCACATATCCTGTGTTAAGGATCAAGCTTTTCTGGTTTGATTGTTCCATTTCTCTCTCTCTCTCTCTCTCTCTCTCTCTCTCTCTCTCTCTCTCTCTCTCTCACACACACACACACACACACATACACACACACACACACAAACACACAAACACACACACACAAACAGGCCTAGACACATCGATACTGTTTTCTAATGCTGTAACTGTTATCTTCGCACTTCTTTTATTAAAGTATGGGAGCCTCTGTGTGTGTGTGTGTGTGTGTGTGTGTGTGTGTTTAAATTAACTCACGCAGATACTTCTACACTTATTGATAACGGCTCATTGCATCCGCTTAAACCAAGAAAACAAAAAAATTTAACACTGTGTTAATACCTTACACGCCTTGAGAGAAAGGAGCTCATTAGTATTTTTACTTTATTAGGTATATACATAGCATGGTCCTGTGAATATATCCAGTTATGTACAATCGAAAATTCAAATTCATATACACTCAGACTATGTTATAAGGCCTATATTCCATTGTAAAAGTTCTAAATGTGCAGTAAAATGAACTAAGTAGTAAATGAAGATGTTATATCAAGGTTATGCCAGAAAGCGAAAGTCTTGAAAGTAATTTTTTTAAAGATTTTAATATTTAAAAAATGTACATGTGCTATTAAAATAGGTAACTACGATCTGCGGTTCAGAATAAAGAAAAAGATATCTTTCTAGCATAATTTTTTTCAGCAGGAGGATGACGTTCTTGGCGTCGACGATCCAGGTAAGACAGTATAATCTCATCGGAACTTACTACAGGCAAGCTAAACAAGAAAATTTCGTGCATAGGCCGAAATGAAACCTTCCAGTCAGATCCGCACAGACGCATTAAGAACAGATCATTCTTTTGTAACTACGCGTTTGTATAGGATTTGCTTCCCTTTAAGTACAGCGAACGTGGCGTAGTAGTAATGGTAGTGGTATCGTGAACTGACGTACATCTGGTATACACTTAATTGCTTAACACATCCTCGGATCGTCCTTATGATGATGTACACACCATCTATACCTTGCAGCTGGCATAATCTCTCCTCCACTGCTTTGTGAGACTTTGTTTAAAACAGGCTGAGGATTTTTAGACTAAGATAAAAATTTAATTGTCCAGTGTATTATTTCTTTCTGCATATATTTTTACTGCTCTTTTAGAAAAAGTTTATGATGTCACGGTAACCCAGACCCAAGCTAATTATGAAGAGAATGATGTTCGTGGTGGCCTAGACCAAAGCTAATTATAAATGGGATGATGTTTATGGTGCCCCAGACCCAAGATAATTATGAAAAGAATGGTGTTCATGGTGCCCCAAACCCAAGCTAATTTTGAAGAGAATGGTGCTCTTGGTGCCCCAGACCCAAACTAATTTTGAAGAGAATGGTGTTCATGGTGCCCCAGATCCATGTTAATTATGAAGACAATGGTGTTCATGGTGCCCCAGACAAAAGCTAATTAGGAAGCTCGTGGTTGTCACAGTGCCTCAGACTCACGCTAACTATGACACTAATGGTACCAAGATCCGAGATGAGACGGTAGGATTATAGAGGCTGGGGGCAGTAGAGTTTGAAGATTGTGGGGTTTAAGATCAGTTTGGATGTAGACGATAGAGTTTGTTCATTCATTGTTAGATGCATAGCTGTGTACTAGTAAAGAAGGGAATAGAATATACTGGATCAGATAATGATACCACGGGGAATATCATACTTGAACAATAATGCCTCATTAACATTAAAGGTGTCAGAAGATGGATCCGCCGGCTTAAAACTATTCCTTTGGTTGCTTTCGGGAAGAACAAAAGAAAAACCGTTAAAAAACAACAGACGAAACACTATTGATTCCTGCCCTGACGAAATGGGGCTGAAACATTCAACAATAACATCTCCGAATTTTAAAGAGAAATGAACTATGACTTTGAAAGATGGCATAAAACATTTGAGAAGATATCCAAAGCAAACAGGTGGAATAGCTCTAGAATATTGGAAATGCTTCCAGGGACCTGACGGCAGACGATTTGGACGACCTAGACGGAAAAGATAAATCATCTTATGATGCACTTATAATTGAAGGAAAGATTTTATCCGGAGGATTTACAGAGAATGTATTCCTCTGAATTATTTCAAAGGAAACAACTGAATGGGGAAAATGTGGAAGATTACGCAAATGCGATATAGCGTCTGGCACGCAGAGCACATGAGAGGCAGAATGAAAATGACGTACTGGTAATGGAACACTTCCTTCAAGGACTGAGGACAGGGTTGAACAGACATCTCATGAGGAATGTAATGAAAATCTTAATGGACCTCAGTCATACAGACGTTGAATCGTGATATTCGGAGCAATGACAAGCTTCTAACCTTAAGGGAAGGAGTCGAGTTTCTGACAAGTGAAGTTGCTTCTCTTGGAATTCAGCTTTCCCCATTTCGAGGTCGGTGAAGGGACTACACAAGAAGCTTTCATGGACGGGGTCGTGGCACCTAAGCGCCAATAAATATGAAAACAACAGATGCTATACCAATATTCAACTTGTGCCAGCAGGTAGAGCACACTGAAAGACGGTACCTTGTAAAGTAAAACCAAGCGCAACCTTTAAACGAAATCGGTCTCCATTCAGAGAGGGCAAAGGGGCCCCAGAAATTCGGGGAAATTCTGCAAGAACTTCATCTAGAAACTCGAGGTCATTCTGCAAGAACTTCATCTTGAACCATGGCCGATGCGAGTGATTATTAGAGCCATCAAACAAACACAATAATTACTTCTGTAACGGCCAGTGGCACTAAAGGACTTTTTATTCCCGATATACTGTTCAGTCAAAAAACCAGTTTATATCTTGATACCGGAGACGAGGTGTCAATAGTGAGTGATATAAATTTGAGAACTACTGCCAAACAAAACATTAAAACCTAAGTGAGAAATGTCGTCTTCGCAACAGGGCAGTCTCTGGACATTATATGTGTTGTGCAATAAAACATCTGTGTTGGTAATGATTAGTCATTTAGGGAAATGTGTGTTGTCATAAAACTTCAGTATGACGCAATAATTGTAATGGTTAAATAAAGACAAATTAACTTTGTGAATGATGTGCTAGACAATGCAACCGAATGAAACTGCTGAACCATATGACCAAGACTCCGATATTGACTGGAACAAATGTACTGCAGGACAACAAAATGCGCAATCTTCTTTACTTCTACAGTGATATTTTTCCATCATCTGATGAGGATCTTGCACAAATAGATATAGTGGAACATAGGATAACGCGGGGAATAGTCCACCAATTAAACATAAACCCTTTCTCTCAAAGAAAGGAAGTTAGAAATCAAGTTCAAGATTTATTAAATAGGGCTGTAATACGACTTTCAACCAGTCCTTGGGCGAATTCTGTCATACTATTCAAGAAACCAGATGGAAGTATGATATCAAATTCATGACTGACACTGCGGCAACCGTGAAAATGGTGTCTGAGAAATTATGTTCGAAAATTCTCACCCAAAACAGGTATCCATTCGTCAAAGCTATGTACGATACTGTCTCTGCAAGAGGCACCATGTTGATGCTTGTTGGACAGGTAACCTTTACCTTAGGTATGGATGGCAACCTCGACCAACGCAAAACAGTGGTGGCAAAAATTGGTGTTACAGGGATCATAGGTTTGGACATGATAAGAGAAAGTCAAATTTCATCTGATGTTGCGAACGACTTATTAAGGATTGGTGACAATGGTACTGTCAGCCACGTTTGAAAGAGCCTTAGGGCGATACTGGTTCAGTAAGCTGAACTCCATGAGCAGTAAGAATCGGCAGTTCTGTGTGAAGGCCTTGGCTGGAGATTGATCAATGGAGAGCACATATACTGGCATACAGGAAAGAGAAACGAGACTAGACATTTGAATGCATGGCATGAGGATATTGGTCGAATAAGTTGGAAGACTTAAACCATCACTGCTAGAGGAAATACACTTCCGCGGATACAAGAATAACATTGCCAGCGTTCAATCTATAACGGGTAGCAAGAGCGACTGGAAACCTCATGATTCAGGGCAACTCAACAACCTGTTGGGGCCAGGGAAGATGTGCAACAGAAGAATTTGATAGCTGAGGAATGTTTCGAAAAGCCACGCAGCCTGCACATCCAGCAGCTCCAAAGAGAACACACATGGAGCTTGCAGCAGTGATTGGAGATCACTCACTCTCTGTATAAACAGAACGAAACAGAACAGAAATTTTATTAATTTTGACGCATGGAAGAAGGCACATAGACAATACATAATTTATATACAAGAAACTGTTGCGTAAAGAACTGAATAAATGAATGAATAATGGCGTTAGAAACACGAGAACACGTACATCCTGAGAGAGAGAGAGAGAGAGAGAGAGAGAGAGAGAGAGAGAGAGAGAGAGAGATTGTAGTATAGGATGTCAGGAAACAAAAATTGATGGATGGTAGGGTTATAAGGGTTCTAACTTGCATTTTTATTTTGAGTGTGTTTAGTAATAGGTAGAAAAAATTATTAAAGAATTGGGGTACTGATCTTAAAACATGTAAGATTTAGACCTTTTAGGGCACGCTTTTGCAATCAATGAGTTGCCATCAAGAAATGCCTATACACGAATTCCAGAGAGCAAAAGTAGACTTCAAGTATTACCTTTCTATAATTAGCTTTCTATATGAATTATGGAAACTGTCAGTGACTGAACTTGCATGACCCGACTGACATGTGTCACCCATACAGTATTGTATACCTTTAATACTCTACGCCAAACGGCAAACAATTTTACGGAAAAAACTTCCTGGTTAAATATAGTAAGAAACGTTTGTAACAATTTTAAGTCACATCACAATCGTATTTGAGAAAGATTAATAAATCGGATGTTGCGTAGTGTTGATTGTAAATCTAAATTAATTGATCATGAAAAAGTGGATACATCGTCTGCTACCGAACTAGACTGCAAGTATTCCACGGTCACACCAAAATTCACGTTTCAATGTAGAAATAAACTAAACATAAAGAATAAAAATCTGTATAGGTAAATTCACAATCATTAGAATATGCTCTTTAAAGATGTTACGCTCTGAAATCTGTCAGATACAACCGCTCTGTGATGTTTCTACTTTAGACCCACGTGTTCACGGATTTATTTTAAATCTCATCATTTCCGTACGATTACAGCCATTACTTTCACTAATTACACAATCTGATGCATGATATAAAAATGCTAAATGTGTAAAAAGTCTGTCTCCCAAAGTTAATGTAATATTTATTAGCTGTCTTTTATCAATGCAGAAATACAGCTCTTAATCGCATTGGCATAGAAGAGAAACAATTCATGCAAAATGGCGGTGTTGCTTTTAAAAACATATATAAAAATGAGAAAATAAAATCTCTGTTTTTAGTACATATATTGAAATATTTAACTCGTAAACTGGAAACATGCATTCTCACCCGTGACAATACAATCTTACCACTTTCACTCGTGAAATATTTTCATATATCTACGCACACAATGTATATATCATCTATTTCTTACTAAAACTACCGAAAAGGACCCATGGAGACTTCATTTTGCTACGGTACCTGAACAAAAAAAATTTAAAATTTAAATTTTAAAAACTAAAAAAAAAAAATGCACTAAAATATCTGAGAAATAATGCAGGTGGCGTTGAGTAAGAAACACAAGACGGGCGAGGTGGTTATTCCCTGGTCCCAAACAGGTAGTTGAGCTGACTTCTATCCTGAGCTCCCCAGTTACTCTCACTGCCCATCATAGAATTAACGCTAGCAATCGTATTCTTGAATCATCACAAGAGTGTTTCCTCTGATAGTTACGGTTTACATCTTCCATCTTATGCGACCCATATCCACATATCGTGCATTGATATTTCTAGCACCGTTTCTCTTTCCGGCATGCCAGTATATGAGCTTTCCATTGCTCACTCTCCTGTCTAGGCCTTCGAATACGACAGCCGATTTCTGCTGCTCATGAACTGTTGAAGTTCACACACTGAACCTGTAACACCTTCAAATGTGACTTGCAACCAATCCTGAGTAGGTCGTTTGTAACATCAGTAGACACATGACTTCCTCTTATAAAGTCCAAACCTATGCCCCCGGTGATATCAATCTTTGCAAGCACTGCTTTGCTCTGGTAGAATTTGCTCAAAAGCGAATGTTGTCTGTCCTAAAAGCGGCTGCATGGTACCCCCTGCAGAAACAATCTCTTGCTTAGCTTTGAAGAGTGGAGACCGGGTTTGGGATGAACATTTGCTAACATAATTTCTAGAAAGCAATTATATGGTCTCTCCGTTATCAATCAAAAGCTTGGCATCACGACCGTGGATGCTGCCTCTGTAACTACAGACTGGACTCCAACCGAGTGCCGCCGATTGTTTCCTTTTCCTTAAAGTCGGTTTGGATGACTGTCACAGCGTCAGCCCTGGCACATGCGTAATCTCCGCGCTGAGCCAGCTGTAGATTCGGCCTTCGTGCTTTTGTTGCCATCTTTTCAGATTTGTTTGATTCTGGGCAGTTTTTCTTAATTCGACACTTCTGACCACGTTTGAAGACTGGAAGCGAGTCAGGAATTTAGAGCCAATTTTGTATAAGATTCCGTTCCAATGTTAGATACTTACCACCTTGTTGCACTGGGAAGACTTTTTCAGACATCCTTATCTCATCATTCCGTTCATCCATTTCAGCAGAACTAGCAAATGCTCCATCGCAACTGATTCTGATATTTCCTTCGATTCTTTTTCGTCGGCTCCTAACTGACAATATTAGTTACGGTCACCCTTTTACTGTTTTCCTGCTTGATCGAAGGCTTTCAATTCTACGGTTTGATATATTGCATTATTCAAACTTCTCAACTGCACCTGTTGAATGCAAAACGTCGAATATCTGAATCTATTAGTGCGTCAGTAATATTCCTTTTGGCCAGAACTTCAGTTGTATCGTCAGGCGCTGTCGGATAGCTTGAGTAAACAAGTCTCCTGATACTTTGTCCAAATTCGGAGAACGTGTCGCTTGCTCTATGTCATCTCTTATTCAGATTCTATACAGATTTGTTTGGTTGGGATATGAAAACCGTTCCTCAAGTGCCCTTGTAAGAAGCTCATAATTCTCACCAGCGCCATCCTTCAGTTTTCTGGGGACGCCTTGTCTTTGTCGAAGATCTGAAATGACGTAGCACGTTCCTTTTTCCTGGGTGCTCCAACCATTACGGTGCGCACATGCCTCGAAATGGGTCTTATAATCTAGCCAGGAACCAGTTACATCGAATGTTGCTGGTGTAATATGACATTGTTCTGGTATGTTTGATGTGATTATTTACCTCTGTAAGGCATCTGCGCTCGCAAATATGACCGAGCATTTTGACATTGTATACTACTGATTGTAACAACATCTGGGAGTAAGTTAAGTGTACGTTCCATGGGCTCAAATGTTTCGCTTGCGCAATTTGTTGGGGTCCAAAAGAAGGAGAAAGTGTTATAATCTGCTTTTCTTTCATAAGAATCCTTACCTTTGTGTTTACTATCTTCAATAACATTAGCATGTTGTGTATTACTACGCATACGTCCCCTGCGGCTGTGGCCCGGCACACTACATCGTGTTTTGTACCTGCGGCTCAACATTTTTTACTCTAGTTGCTAATTAGGAAATGCTATCACGAAAGAGCAAAGGGATACCTCTAACTTGTCACTGGTTGCTAAATGGCTAGTACTAAAATGAAATACCAAAGGGCTACCTCTAACTTGTCATGATTACGCTAACTCGGGCTGTATTCGAGCTTCACTGCTAGTCCACTGACAGTCTAAATGATATCTTTGCTGGCAATAGGCTTTAAATGCCTTGCTTCCGATTTGGGCGAACTGCCATCCACCATCCATAAAATTTCATTGAAAGATCCGTCCATCTTCGCTAGCCAAGGTTCCGATATGTTAACCCTAGCTATACCTTGGCGGATCGAGCAGATATTTCTGTTATTTGTCCTAGCGACAGCAATTGGATTTTATGAGTCGCCTCCCTTATTATGTAAAACCTCCTAACCAATATCGTGTAACAGCGATGCAATGTACATTGACTGAAAATGGTGGAGACAATTGACTTCAAAAGATACTTTGTAAGTTTAACATCGAAGTATGACTACATACTAGAGAAAGACATTACAGGTGTATCTAAGTGAAAGGTATTTGTCCAAACACGGACCGGCAGTGGAAAATTACTTATTTATGAATCCATTCGAGTTGTGTGCTCCCCTTGTCTGGATCATGTAGGAACAGTGTTCAAATTTGAACAACTTAATTTTGATTGGATGCGGCAAAATTCACAGACCCAAAGCACAGAAATATCTGCTCGATCCGTCAAGATGTCGATAGGGTTAACATATCGGAACCTTGGCTTGCGAAGATGAGATTCGTCAATTAGCTCAAACTCTGTAGCTACATCTATATCATCAGCACAATCTATGCACCTTGAATCAGGTGACGTTACAAGTCATTCATTATCTAGTACTAATACTCCATACTCAAGAATTAATTATACAATTATCTTCTTTCTACACGACCGCCACCACTAAGTATTATGTGACGTGTAACGGGAACATATATAAACAAATATTTACAGCTTTGGTATCGAACCTTCCCACTTACTGTCTTGTAGGCAAGTTTTCCATATAAGTATATTCTGGGGCCCCGGTGCTTGCCTGTGTGTACAAGATCAAACAATTTATGTATTACCATCAGTATCGTTATCGTCCTGGAAAGCCTTGTACGGGCACATCACCCCTCGCCTTCTTATTGGAATATTATCTTGACTTTTCGGGGGGTGGGGTGGGGTCTTAGCTTCTTCATACACATTCTTATATCTGCTCAGATTTGACTTTTATATAAACGAGGTACCACGTGACCTATCACGTTAGCCGAGTCTCTTTATGTTTATTTATATATGGACCATCCCATTCTTGATACGGAGTTCGTTGTCAAAGCGGTCGACTTAACATGCCGGGGAAAATCGCTACCCTTCATTTGAATAGGAAATTATTTCTCAGTCAAACAGATTCTTTACAATATTACAGATTTCTTGCTGTAAAACAAGAATGTTAAGATCAATTCAGAATCTGGGATAAATCGAAGTTGTATGTTAGAGAGATAAAGTCTCAAAGGTACAAATGTATTCTCTGCTTGAGTCTGTTGTTACATTGTCACTTTGTGATCCCAAAAGCTACAGCATATTTTTTGTTAGGATACAATGAGAGAGAGAGAGAGAGAGAGAGAGAGAGAGAGAGAGAGAGAGAGAGAGAGAGAGAGATGCTTTAATCGCCTATGGCTTACAATCAATCTCAACCTTTCATATATACCAGGAAGATATAGTCAACCCTTACGGGATTGTCCTGAGATGATGTTCTTGTTATCAAGGTCTTTGACTTTTAAGGTGAGCCTGGTTTATATCAAGACTATAATTTTGTATGCTGAGGAATTTACCCTTTCTTGCACTTATCTTTGTTTTGTGTGACCCTTTGGGACAATTAACCTAACTCAGTACTGTATGGCCAGGATTGTGCTTAAATGCCATAAACCACATACATACATATATACACGCACGCACGCACGCACGCACACACACACACACACACACACACACACATACATACATACATACATACATACATACATGAAAAGAAACTTTAAAGAAACTTTAATCTGATAGGAACTATTTTCTTAGAAAAAGACTGACCTACAAAACAACACAAATGAATTGCAAATTTCAAAGTCATTACATAGTAACTGCATTATTTCATGAAAAACAATCTTGCTACTATTTATTTAAACAAGTAATAATATTTTTATTACTTTTGACTCTACGGTGCAGAGAGGAAGCTAATTCAGTGTAAACAAGTAGTTACAGCATTTTGTACAATCAGTATTTCTTAGTGAGGGGTGGGTGTTGGGTTTGTTCAAAATAATAATAATTATTTTCAACTTTAATTCAAATGTATTCGAAATATTAATATAACAGGTGGAAAGTTTGGGCCTTATAGAATTACGCTGAAATTTATAATGATGCAAGGAAGCATGTTGGTCATACAGGCATTTTTGTGGAAAGACCCTTTACCATACACATGGAGATTTGCGAGAGTTACTTATATAAATAATAAAAGTACATCATATGAGAACGATACAATTGTTCTAAGAGAATTCTATCTTTTGTCGTTTTTAATACATTCGACTTATTTTGCGGCAATAATTAAAGTATGGTGTAAACAGGCTTTGTTTTCCTGACTGCTGACTAATCTTCTGTGTGTATGTAAACATTTGAAACTGTCTCCAGGTTAAAAGGTATTTATTTATACATGCCTGTAACGTCTTTCAAAGACACAAGCTGTTTATGCTTGTGTGGTTCGTGGTACTAATGCAGCTTCCACAGAAAACCTATGGAAACGCCGTGATATTAAAAATTCAAAAATTTTACATTTCTAATACTCATGATCAAACCCGTATTTCTCCTTATAGACCCATTTTTGATGCAAGTTTTTGAGTCGAGAATACCATATGAGCCGCAGCATTATTTGGATCAATATGTGATTGAAACATGTTTTCAGTTCCGCATAGAAAGATTGAGATGTTGATTTCAAGAAGTGTTCCAGATTCAAGTCTGTAAAAGAACTGAAAACCCATCAGTATAACACTAGCAGCAGGCAGGGTGAACAGACCACTTGGTTGAGACCTTATTTTACAAAAATAAAGGTTCCTACAGAGGCTGAAAAATAAGGTCAATAACGCTAAACCGAACCTCCTAACTTTTATTATTACCGTATAGTTTGAAAAACGAATAATAAATCGTTTGGGTTAGCTCATTTCCGTTACTTTTTGTTGACGTATTTTTTTTCAGATTTTTATGCGATTCGTTTACTCGCGGGTTATTCAATTTTGTCGTTCAGCTCTACTGCTGCTGTAATTTTATCCAAAAATTATATCAAGTCCGTTACGATATCTTGACCTTGGATCGTGTAAATTTATCGTTACAAAACCGAAGGGAGCAGCTTGTGCTTTTGAAAAGAAATTTTTAAATTTGTTCATGTCCATGTCGCCTGAACACCAAGTGTAATAAATATTTTGCAGCGTATGATTATCTACTCCGTTGAACACAACCAAAATATTGCAGTTGTCTCTGATTACTTTTGGAATTTGTGTATATCTCTGGGTAACATAAATCACGTCTGTGTTTTTATGTCTACCTCGTGAAAATATTCTAGCTGGATTTGATTGTTTGTCCAGCATAACATCATCATACACTACTAAATTATTAATAAATCCATCCAGATCATCTACAGATGGCGCTTCATCAATATCAGTAATAAAGTCTATGACATTGTCTTCATGTAACGATTTTGCGTTTTCATTAAAATCTTTAAGTATTTCGTAACATCGCTGATCATCTACAGATGGCGCTACTAAATATAATTTATCCCACTTCAGCCATCGCATTATTAGATTAAGCAGTAATTGCGTCTTTCCACTTCCGGACGGACCTATTATCATCATTCTGATAGAATTCGGAAGCGCTGGATGGTGTTTTACTGGTTCTTGTTTTCGTGTCGCAGAAAAGTCAATTATATCCATATAATAAATAATATGATTCTATATTGTGTTCGATGCAGAGCACCTACCGATACTACTGAATTAACAACAATAACAACAAAAAATAAAAGACGTGCACTTACAGGCAAGTGTGTGAAATGTGGCACCAAGAAATATAAATTTATTCCAACAAAGACAGGTGGAGATATAGCCGCTTTATTAGGAAAATTACCAGGAACTCCGTGGGCTAAATATCCGGGGGAAAAACACTTACCAGGATATAATTATTGTGGTCCTGGAACCCGACTTGACATCCGACTTGATAATCAAGATCAACCAAGACCAGGAGAGTATCCAGTAAATAAGATTGATAAAGCGTGTCATGTTCATGATGTTGCGTATAAAAGTAAAGATTTACAACAAAGGCATCTCGCAGATGTAAAATTGATTCATGCATTAAATTCTATACCTAATAAATCTGTTAGAGATAAATTATCTAGTTTTCTAGTAAAATCTGCCATGAAAAGTAAAATAATGCTAGGGGCTGGTAATTAATTATATAAATATTATAATGGAATCCATTTATTATAGCCCAAGAGGATATTGGAGAGACAGATCAGCTATTAGTAAATTATCTGAAGCAGCAAAAGTCTCACGTTCTGTTGCTGCAGCTTGGTTAGCACGACAGGCAATATGGCAAATTTATCTACCACCACCTAAAAAAATTCAATATGCACATTTTGATGTCAGCGTCCCTAATGAGGTTCATCAAGCAGATATTTTATTTTTAATACACGATACTATTAAAATTGGTAAACGTCAATCACGCACATACAAATACGCATTAACTGTCGTTGACGTTGCAAGTAGATATAAAGAAGCTGAACCATTATCAACAAAGACAGCGTTTGAAGTTGCATCTGCGTTTGAACGAATTTATCAACGAGGACCCTTGCGATGGCCACAGCTATTACAGGTTGATCCTGGCAAAGAATTTCTTGGTGCAGTATTATCGTTGATGAAGAAACATAACGTTAAAATCAGACGAGGATATACTGAAATTCATCGTGATCAGGCAATCGTTGAACGATTTAATCGAACACTTGCTGAGCGGTTATTTGGATACCAATATGCAAAAGAGATATCTACTGACTTTAAATCCGGTGAGCGATCTCGTGAATGGGTTGCAAGGTTACCAAATGTGATAGCTGCATTAAATAACGAAATTACTCGTTCAACTTCCATGAAACCTTCTAATGCGATCACAAAAAAATATATACCCCGTAGCGATGACAGACATCAACCTCAACCAGTATTAGGTAATGTAACTGTAAGATATTTATATGAACCTGGCGAACTTGAAGGTGGTAAAAAAAGAGCAACCGATCCTATATGGAGTGTGACTACACATACAATTTCTAGTGTAGTTAGATCTACTGGTAGACCTCCAATCTACAGATTAGATTCGAGAGCCCCTCAACATGGATTTGTGCGTGAACAATTACAGGTAATTCCTAAAGACACACAATTACCACCACATACAATTACATAACCAGAACCTCTACGTCGATTACATTCAAGACAGGTCAGCATCACATTATCACGTATATGACCAAGATCACTATTAATTCTGTCTACGGTAAATTGTCTTGGATTATTATTCGAATATTGCCATAACATATTACAGTTACAGCTTGCACAATTATTATTCTGTTGTGTTTTTAGTTTTATAATAAATTCAACATCAATATCAAAATCACGCTTATTTTTTTTTTTTATCGCACTGCTTATAACCAGATAGTTTTTTTCTTATTACGTCATTATTAACAGTCTGATCATTATTTTCTGTAAAATTCATAATAACCCTATGTAGTTGAGATATTCTTCTGACCCTAGAAACTGCGAGATAGACTAAATTCGACCATTCGATCCGATCATCTATAATCCAGATATTTGTATCAGAAATAGTTAACCCCTGTGATGAGTGAATAGTTATGGCGTATCCTAACGTCCATGGTGATTTATTCATATTCAGCGCATTCTCAACGACATTAATATCGACTAAAATAATATCATTCAAGACAAGATTCTGTATTCCACCACCAGGAATTTCAACATCAATATTCTGTCGTCGAGTATCTGTTGGGCGATAACATAATGGTACTGGTTGATCTGAAAACTTTTCTTTATGTAACAGAAATAATTTCTCCTGTAGTTCATCACGAACTATCTTTCTACTTGCAACTATTAAATCAGCGGGATTCCATAAATTTAGAAAATCATTCATAGAAGTCTCTGGAATTACTCCTCGCATTATTTCACATTGTACTCTGTCTGGTTGTAGTCTGATTAATCTTTTAAGCTCCTTCAGCGGTTCATCAATAGCTCTATGGTCATCATTTATTTCTTCATAATAATCTACGTTATTCTTCAGCCATTCATGTGGAGACTGTCCAATAAAAGGTGGTGGTTGACCATGATCACCGCACATTATTATAGCAGTATTCTTCGTCAATAACCAATCAAGAAATGTTTTTAATATTTCTAACGACGCCGTGCATTTCTCGTCCCATATAATATATTTAGGTATATATTTTTCACCCATTCTCTCAGGAGTCCATGTGTCTCCACACCATCTAAAGAAACTATGATAAGTACACGATTTTATTCCTCGCTCTTTTATTTCTCTGGCTAATTTATGTGTCGGTGTCAAAACAATTATATCTGAATTATTATTCATGAATAATTTAATCACACGCGTTGTTTTACCTGACCCTCCACACCCATTAAGATAAACAGTCTTATGTCTAGCCACAGAATCATATACAGATGGTGCTGATGACTTTGATACTTGATTATTATTTTTGTAATATATTTCCCTAATTTCAACGTCGGCAGATTCAGAATAGCTAAGTATATTTTCCTGTTTTATTCTCCATGATCCCCATTCACCATTACCAAGTAGCGGTTTTAACAAACCCGTATATTTTTTATTTATATAAAACGAATCCGTGGCGACTCTGACAGCATCACGAGGAAATATATTTATCATAGACAGTAGATTTATAGAAACATATGCCAACATAGATGATCTTAAATGAGTAAATTGTGGTGAGTCACCATCAAGATAACTCACAATTGTACCTAGTTTGGTTCCGTCTGACAAATAAGCATTACTCCGATTTATAAATGTATTTTTTTCTGTTGTATCAGCTATTATAAAATCGAGTTCAGCATCGTCCATAATCAATCTTGTACAATGTCTTTTATGATCATATGCTCCTCCTTGAGTAAATTTACCAATTATCTTTCTACCAAGATCTTTTGCAAGTTTTTCATCATGCTCGTCCCTGCATTTACATATATTATTAGTAATTTTAATAATATCATCTTCATTAAGATTAGGAAATTCTTTCCTGGTATCATCAATATTAAATCTATTTGGTTCTGGTAACCAAACTTGCTTCTGTGGACTATACGATATAATCGCCTCACTCACCTTCAATAATGTTAAAATTCCAACATCAAGCATATATCGCAATAGTACTATTGGAACCCAACATTTTTCTGAAAAATGTCTTCCAAACCAAGCATAAGTAATCGGATGGAGATTTTCTGCAAATTCGAATGATTCTACATGAGCAAATCCGGTTAATCAAAATCTGGTAAATGTCCGTTTATCGCAACCCTGGTCATCTCGTGTGATGGATGTCCGAATCTCTTAAAATATTCAGAACATTCTCCGTATCCAAGAAAACTTCCAGGATAACACGCTACCATATCGACGGATATAACGTCATTACACTTATATTTAGTATTCCATAATCCTCCGTGTCCATATTCTACGCAGCTTTTATGAATATCTTCAAGAAATTCCGATCGTGTTGGTTTCCATAAATTTTTCTCCTGAGCGAAATTAGCCGCTACAGATGGAACAGTAAAACAATTATTTAATAATTGTCTAACTTTGACATCGCCTGAAGTATATTTCAGCGCAAGATGTTCCATTTCTACATTACGAGATTCTGTACGGTAAATATCACCATTAGGCCGTACAAACTGATCGTAATGATCATATTCTGAACTTTGAAACAACCAAATAGACACAGGGTCACTTTTGCTGATATTTTTGATAAAATCAAATATATGACCATCATAAAATTTAACCGCTCTATTTCGTGGAAATATTGTTACTGCTGAGGTCCATGCATGCGAATTATGATCAATAATATCTATTGGAGCTCCATTTTTTGTGTATTTTGATTTATATAAAATCTCTCCTGTCAGCGTTTCTACTGTTATTGGGAATTTTAATTTCTTTTCTAGTTCAGCGACATCTTTGATAGACGCTCCGGTATCTTTAACTGATTCTGCCCATGTATTTATATTTTTACGTCGTAAATCTGTTAAACCATTACCACGTATAGCGTTTATGAAATGTTCTGTAACTCGTTCAGCTACACAGTTTATTCTTGACTCTGACAGTTTCATAGGCTTTAGATCCCCGACGTCAGGTTTATCATTCAGCGGATATATTGCATATACAACTGCAGTCACAGGGTACCCCCGTTCATAATATGGTTTATCAATACCAGTCAGTATTCCGGGCTTAGATTTATTATTTAAGAGAATAATATTATTTCCTGACTGTATGCGTACTGGATCGCGCTTATCACGAATAATCCAAATATCTTCTTCTGTATTTACAATAAATTTTATTAAAATAAAATATTTTTTATCATCAAGGTGATTAATAATTACTTTTCCTCGTTTGTCATTCATCATATTAGTAACATTTCCAACTCTGAATGTTGACCATACATAAGCAGCGCCATCGTCACGAAATTCATTTTTTGCTTCACGAATACGTTCGGTTACATCCTCATCCATTAATGCCAGATCTTGCATCAAAGTACTAAATTTATATTCTGATAATCGATCGAGATCAAATCTGGATATCTGAGGTTCAATCATGGATAATTCCTCCATATAATTAAAACAAGTATTTAAATTAAAATTTTAGTATATATATAATGATTGAAACAAAAAACAAATGTGCTTGGCTCAGAATTGGATATACTTCTCTTTGTAATAAATCGTGTGTGAACAAATACTGCTACTGCCATATGCAAAATATAAAAAATGGAAGTACAGGACCAATACCGTGTATGCAATGCGGTGTTGGAGTCAGAGGAAAAACTCCATTGTGTCTAAAATGTGGCGGAAAAAAATACAGGGAACTAAAACGATATTATGACAAAAAAAATAATACTTTGACATTATCAGGTAAATCTCCTATAAAAACCGTAGAAGATTATCTGACCAGATTTCAAAACAATGATTTAGACAAATAATATTATATATATAATGGAGGAAAACGAATTTGTGAAACATCCTACAATAAAAAATTATGAAGCATCCCGAGATGGTGTAATCAGACACTGTAAATCAAAAAACCCAGTCGGTAGTCTTAATAATAAAGGTTATTTTATATTTCGTGCTGGAAATAAAGGTTATCTCTCACATAAATTCATATTCGAGTGTTATTTTGGAGCAGTTAAAAATGGACTTGTAATTGATCACATTGATGGAGATCCCAAAAATAATAATCTATCTAACCTGCAAGCTATTACACAGAGTCAGAATTCTGCACGTGGAAATACTGGAAAATATCCCAAGATCCCGAGGTCGGTTATATCCATAAATGTAGAAACAGGACAAGAAATAACTTTCCCTTCAATGAATGCGGCTGGAAAATATTTTAGCATACATCCACGATCGGTACAACATGTAGCTGATCATATACAAAAATCAGCATATTCATTCGAATACGATCAGTGGGTAATATTTGAATATATCTAACTCTGTCTTCCTAACAAATAAATTGTATATAGTTCGACTCTATATTTTGCTATGGGTACCTTCACCGTCGCTGCTCTCTGTGTCACTTTCATTTTTGACAGAATCAAATAACATAATCTTTCTTAACCGCATTACACGATTATCCACGATCTTCTTTTTCTCGTATTCACGAGATAGTTCGGATCTAATATTTTCGATCGAACGTGCAAGAGGCGCAAATAGCTTTACCTGTTTTTCATTTACCACCGCCAAGGATTCAAGCATAGACTGATAGATTAATTTTACAAATTTATAATTGGATGGTAATGTGTATTTATTGTCAATTTTTCTTTGTTTTAATATTTCATAATCACATAATATTTTTTCAGGATCGAGATTATCAGATAGATTTATTCCGTTATGCTTTAATTTTTTAATAGCAGAAATAATATCATTAATGTTTTCTTGGTTCATTATATAATAATTATTTCTTTAAAATAAAAAATAATATCAGTCTCTGAATAATTATTAAAAAAAATGTAGTCCCCATAACCCCATGTGAACCCCTAGTTGCCATATGACATCTTAGCAGGATCAGAAGGTCAGGGGACTGTTTTTTGAGGATGATTGTATGATTATGATTATATATACATATGGTTATGATTTTGATTTTTGAGGACAGCACAAACCCCATGTGCCCCCTAGGTTGTCATATGACATCCTATCAGGATCAGGGTTACGTATAAACTTATCTCTAAGAACTTAATTCTAAGGACAGCACAAACCCCATGTGATCCCCTAAGTTGTCAAACAACATCTTAGCAGGATCAGAGGTTACATATAAACTTATCCTAATGACATATGATTGTATGGTTATGAAATATATACAAATGGTGATGACGGGGGGATTTATTCAGATTTTATATAACTCTCCCCCCATATAAACCCCGGGGAGTGCAAAATTGCACCCACCACGTGGTTACATGGTGGGAAAGTTGTATTATTTTTCTGTTGGGTTTCTCCCCCCCCAATTAAATAGCATCGTCGCCAAATGCAAGGTAACTCGTCTTTAGCATTTTTGGAGACTCGAACACACGAGAGTCTGCACAACTTCGATCTACGTCCAACCGTCTTACCACTTCGGCCATCGCTCTCTTATCAATAATACAGTTAAATTTAAGTATATATAATATATTTGCGCTATCTCACAGGACTTGAATTACTAATAGAAATGTAGAACTGTGCTTAATTCATAAAATAATTGCACGTATAAATTATAGTTCGTTAAGGTAACAGACAGACGGACTAATACGCTATACACGTATATACAACTGGGTTTGTACAGGTAACGACGTAGTAGTAAGGGAAATAATCGTTTAATTTACTCCGCAGAGAGAGAGATAGCCGAGTTATCTCGCTTTATTATATACAATTGCTTTAATCATAGAAATTGATTATTATTCATGTATTTACTCATCAGATTATTTTTTTGCCCCTGATTATTTAATCAGACGTTCTACGAGCGTATATACAAATTAATATTAAGAGACTCTTGTCTTAGATCCAAAATGTTTCCTGCCTGGTCAGTAAGTTTGAAATTTATTCTTGACAATAATGGATTATGTACACGTAGATAAATTGGATTAATTGGCTCAGATACAATTAACCACCCGGGCGGATCTTTAGGACTGAATGTATATAGTATATACCCCTGTTGGGCCTGGTTAGACTTTGAAAGATCTACTTGATAACTGTCATCAATTACGTCACATACTAGATTGACCGCGATCGTAGATGTTATATTAACAATACCAGGTGAGATATGGGACCTCCACCATGTGGATCATTATTATATTTAAGAATAGTTGGTGTAGGTATTAATTTTTTCCATGAATCACATATTCTTTTAAAGTGTTCATCAATAAGATCATTAACTGACTTCTTTAGCTCTTCAGAGTTAAATCCAGGAATTATAAATGTTGATAATTGTTCTCGCGTAATTCCGAAATGTTTTAGAAATACTGTTGTGAACAGAATATTTAGTCTAACACTCTGAGATGGACCGTCTTCATTAACTATATATGACGCTCTATAGCGTTTATCTGCTGCTATGTTCACTAATCTTTTTTCTCTGTTAACAATAATATCATTCATGAACTCTAGGTCTGAAGCAACTTGATTCAAATGTTGTATTGTTTCAATTATTTGATTTTTTAAGTCATCGTTGTAGGAAGTGCTAATGCTGGAAAATAAATTTCTTAGATCATTAAGTACACGTCCGTGTTCAGATTTAATTGTACTAGCATATGAATTTATTTCATCAACATCAAGTACTATTATTTTACCTTTTTTACCATCAACTATTTTTGTAAAATGGGTTTCTGTTTTATCTATATAATGTATAACTCCATCACCAAAATATCGTCGCCATGGATAAGCATTTTTTTCTGTTCGATATTCTGGAAGTTTTATAAATTTTTCAACATCTACGACGAAATCAGATCGTTGTGGTTCTGGTGGTCCTTGATAAACCGGTGGATATTCAGGCCATCCTAATACTGATCTAATCGAACTTTGATAAATATCTACAGAGTAATCATGGGAATTTATTTCAATAACCGCTGATAATGTCGGTTCGTAGACAGTAATTGCTATTTTTGATTCTTTTCCTGTAATAGATTTAATTCTGCGTTGGAACTCATCATTAATCTGTTCTATTTGATAACTGCCCGTTGGAATAGCAACTACTTGCCAATCAGGAGTTCCATCAGGCTTATTCTTATTAGCGAATACTAATGAATTATTTGGCTGTAGTCCACCAAATGGTTTTGATCTAATATTAGGCCAGCTATAATAAACCCGTAACTGTGCTAATGCTATTTCTTTTGCAGGAATTGATGTTGGAAAATTGACACTAAACTCAGGATTGGTCGAACTTAACGATATCATAGTAGTTTTTGACGGAGGCGTATTAGTGACGATCTGCTGAAGTAACTCCCTGTCTGCCATTATTATTATCATTATTATTTAATTCATTAAAATCATTAGCGATCACCTAAAAAGCGTCATCATAGGTTTTCATAATCATCGCAAATTCAGTATCGGATATTTCACCATCACTGACACACGAAGAAACGTACAAAGATAGTTTAGAACATGCCTCTGCCACTGTATGTAATTTAATCATATAATCGTGCAATTTAGCATTTGTACAGGTATCTATCTTTTTGGTTATAATACCGAGAACTCCAGCAATAGTTGTTGATGCTGAAACAATAATGGTTATAACAGTAGGTGCTGTCATCGTCAATGTTGATAATAATAATCCTATTCCAGCAATAACAGCAGAAACCGAGTAAACAACTACATCAATAACAACTATACGTCTTTTGTATTTTTTTATTTTCGTGTTATAATAGTCGATAAAATTATTTAATTTAGTGAGACGCTCACATACCTGATTGCATCTGTAACGTTGAACGTCGATGTGAGACTGAGGTTGATCCATTATACTAACAACGTCATTTAATTAAGTTTCAGTTACGAATTCTAGGCACCACCAGTAACGTCTCGGAGGCATTTCCGTTGATATCAGCGTAAAGGTTTCTTTTATATTCTTGGTTAGCATCACCAATAGAGGATTATGATATACATTTGGTGATAATGAAGTTTCCGCAGTAATTTCCGAACCGTACATAGATAACCTGTATAACCCAGTTACTTCTGCGGTATGTTCGAGAATGTTATTTTGTGGTGTCCATGTTGATGATCCTGATGTTACTGTATATACGATATTTTTAATTTGTCCGTGTGGAATTTTAATCAGATTAGTTTTTTGAACAATATTAGGTATTCCACTGAAAATATCATTGAGTTTCATGTTAACGTCGGAGAGTTTTATGTCAACGGTTGGTGAATCACCAAAAAAATCTCTAATGGTTTTGTTTATGTTTTTACGAAAATTTGAGAACGTATCTACGTGTCTATAAAAAGTAGCACTAAGTGTAGTCATTTCATCACCGATTGTTTTTAACGAAGTTGAAATAGGAATTTCCTTGTCATCAACATACTTTTTCGTCGCAGCATCAAAATCATATTCTGGTGTTCTAAGATTATTAATACCATTATTATTCATATTAAGAACTGCACGCATTATACCGCCATTGGCCAATACGTATTTAGATTCTTGATCGTCGACATATTTCTTTGTTGCAGCGTCCGCAACTTCGGTTGGGTTTCCAAGACCTGTAATTTTATTTTGATTCATGATAATTGAACCTGTAAATGAATCACCAGCTTTCTTAATATAATCGCTGACTGACGTACCGGAATCTTGTATTTTACCCTGATCAGTAAAAGTAACTATATTATTAACAACAGCATTAGGAACTCGTATAAGTACATCTGGTAGTTGTATATTACTAGTTTTTAATCGTCCTTCCTTATCCTGAAAAACGACTACTTCGTTTTGATCCACACTGGTTATATTTAATAAATCGTCAATCTCATTTCTGAGCTGATCGAGAGTTGCGTATTTAGATAAATCAGCTTGCTGATGACCTTTACCACGAGAAGATCTTCCATAAATATCTACCATTATATTTACTAATGTCTGTTTAAATGTGACAACGTAGTATATTCATGTACAACTTTGTGAGGTGGTTTTGTTGATTTTGATACAGCATCAAGTACGTTAAGTACTTCTCGACCACATATTGGTGGGTCAGTTAATGTTTGTGTAGGTAATGTTGAATACCATATTGGAGTACTTTGATAGCCGCTAATATACTTTAAGAATTCTTTTGGTGGAGCTAGTCCATATGAATCAAAATAAATAATTCCACGTGGATCAATTGCATAAGCGACCCAATGCATGCCTGGACCAGAATTTTCATCGAGATTAATAATATCGGTTTCAATATTGTTTGGTTGTTTCGGTAATTGATCGCGCATAAAAACTCCTCTAAATGTTTTTATTTTTAATTTTTTATCAGCATCTAGTAAATCAAAATTGGACATAGGAGATATCAGTAAACTGTTCCCGGTAATCTTAGGCCTTTTCCGTACCATGAATGTGGAGTCCCTGGTAATCTTAGACCCCTTCCCTTTTTTTGATTCCCTTTCCTGTTGCTTTCTTTAATGCCATTCCAGCAGCAGTTCCAACACAGCGCCTAATGCAGCTGCTTTTGCAACAGCTGGGGCTGCAGCGGCTATTAATGCTGGTATAGCAGCAAGAAGTGGAAATATACCACCCGTCTTAATTATATCTTTAATGGCACCCGCAGAAAGATTAAGTTTTATACCTTTATTTGATGTTTTTGCTTCATCGAAATGCCCGAGCTGACGTTCTGTAAGAGATAATTTATTTGAACCGCTCATCTGATCTTTCTTTAGCAATATTTTTAATCCACAGTTATTTTTTGATGCTGATTGTATCCTTTTAATCTGACCTGGAGTCAGACTAACACTAACGTGATTATACGACATTATAATATTCATAAACGATTTAATTACATGTTTCCTACTGGAGCATCAACGACTCTCATTCGTCCACCAACACCTTCAAGTAACATCAATTTATCGCTGAGTATAACAGCAATTGCTCTGTAATTGGCAATAGCTCCAACATCTCTGTTAACACGAGCTCGAAAATGTATATGGACTACTGACTGTCTGGTTAAATCTAAATGTTCGAGCGAAAAGTAATAAATCGGATATAAGGTTGTAAAATCCAATTGTGATATTTGTAAACCAGCATCAATATTTTGATCACGACCCATGAACGTCATTAGACGATGATATGCACGTGCTACATGATTTTGTTCAAAATTCAGTAAAATATCCTCGGATGGTTCTTGATGTCCATTTATTCTTAAAGAAACCTCAGAAACACCAAGATTGTCAAATATCATAATACTAAGATTTTGACTGTTTACTCGTGCAGCATCTTGAAGCGCAATAAATATATGTCGTGGTGCGGATATTCCCTGTTGAGAGGCTATTTGCCATGTGAATAAACCATTAATTGCGCTCTGAACAGCATCTGTGGTCATTGTTAACCATGACAACGCTGATTTACCACCTTGACTCATAAAAGAGATTAGACGTTCTTCTTCAGATACTGTTGGAGTCATCACCGGCATCCACAATGAAAGTTTTGTCAGAATTACTCTACCAGGATCAGTACCAGCGGGTCGCCAGATTGCATCATCGTCGGTTGCTTTTTGTACAAGTACAACTGTGTGCTTAGCTCCGAAAATGACTTTTCTGACATTTCTGCAAAATCCAAAAATATGTGACAGTGAAATGGCACATGAAAATGCTCTTCTTTCACCACGCAACATTGCTCGACGTGATCTAAATCCTAAGTTAAAATCTGCATCTATATTAATAATCATACTTTGTACATCCGCATCGGCGTTTCCAGCAAAATTTCTTGGTCGTCTTATTTCATATTGTTGATACTCTGGAGAATTAGAAGTATCTTTTACAAACATCATTGACGGGCCAGCCGATCTTGAATAATCGTCGCTGTATCTTGCAAGGCCAAGTATTGTCGTTGCAACGTCAACGTCTTTCTGAATTGATTCAATATTTTTACCATCAATCATATACGTAGCACTATCAAATAACGCCATAATACCATTATTAACAAAACCGACACTAACATCGTCTCCATATGCTACTAGTGCTGCAGGATTAGCGATATTTAAAATTTCACCTTCTACTTCAATAAAAGCCTCAGCGGGTAAGAAATACCTACTTGTATCCTGAACTTGTAGTTCAATTCGTCCACGCTGATCTGGAATTCGAGCGTCATAAGAATAATATTGATAATCATGCACAGACTCATCTTTAAGTACTGGTGTGTCCATGTCAAATGCGGGATCAGATATACGCTTGAACATCTTTATTATAATTATTATCGTCTAAAACGAAGACCACTTCCTGCTATCAGACTAGCGGTTATATTTTTTCTTTTTCTGACATTGGTACATCAGCCAACTCTGCTAGTTTTTGATTAGCAACTTGATTTATTATTTTACTGACATTTGCAGGCATTACTTCAGTACTAGGTAATTTTATTGGTGGTTGAGGTTTTCGTCGTATTAATCGTGTTAGTCTATCTTTGATCGCTGAAAATGCTTTACCAGAGAGATTACCCACAGCACCAATACCTTTTTCACGAACAACATCAATAGCTTTCATTCCCAGTTGCTTTGCGATCGGTATTGCTTTTGGGGCTATCCTTCTAAATAGACCCTGAACAACATCACCTAGTCCATCTCCGTAGGTTGTTTTGTACACTGGTAATCGTGAGTTTATTACCCTGACCATAGTTGGTCCACGTTGAGTACTATATACGATCATTTTATTATAGTAATTGTATTTAATTACGTACTTAGTCACTGTAGTAGTCATCGGCAATTTCATTAATAAGAGACTGATAAACATCAACATCCATGATACCGCCAGTAAATAATCGTCTGCAAATATCGGCTGCTTCATTAATGATTTCTCTGGAATTATTTCCGGCTCGTTTTCCTCCGATGAGGATTTCGAGGCGTTCAACGTCAGAGATAACGTTATTAGGACATAGAGTAAAATCACCTCCGGTAGAGAAACCTTTTCCCTTAATTTCAAATTTTGTATAGGATTCTGGAATAATATTATCAATTTCAGATTCTGATAATCCTAAATCCGCTAATCTAGTTCTCAGATTCAAAAGAATACCAATAATAGGTGAATATGTAGTGGACATACTTTGCATTGCACTTATACCACTTTGTTCTTCTTCTTCTCGCCTTTTTTTTCCAAAATTCAGCAGTTTTAATTATTTCATTAATAGATTCTTGCTTTTGTGGTGATGATTGTTGTTCTTCCAGAATTTTTTGTGAGGCTGGCGACCAATATTTTGATTTTGTTTCTTTCTTTGGTGATGGTAATGATAATGGTGGTGGTGATGGTGGTAATGGTGGTGGTAATTCCAATGTTTCAGAAGGAGGAGGAGCTTGTGTTCTTTTTGTATATTTTCGTTTTGGTCTTTCTGCTGCTTCTTTCTCTTTTGCTATTCTGGATTCTTCTTTTTCTCGTCTTGATTCTTCTCTTTCTTGTCTTGCTTCTTCCTTAATTGATTTAACTAAATAATAAAAATTCCTATTATAATCTCTGTATATTTCATCATCTAATTTAATTTGCTCAACGCCAGCACGTATGCGGTATAGTACTCTTTGCCATTTTTCACGGGATTTAATGATATTTTGATGATCAGGTTTTAAGAATTTATTTCTTTGAACAAAACTCTTAGCAGCAAAATTAGCTAAATCGTCAAAGTTTTTGATGATATTAATTGTCTCAGTGAATTCCTCAGTAAATTTATCAAGTAGCTCAGCATTGCTCGTTGAAAGAATTTTTTGTTTAGGGGCTGATGCTTCAGCAACTACAGGTATTGGTTGTATTGGTTGAGCAGCAGATATATCAGCTGGAAGTCCACGTAAAAGTCTTTTTGTCTGTTTTGTTCTCTCTGCTATTTTTCCAGTTGCCTCAGCGGTTTTCTCTAAAACAGGAAGAAGAGGTTTAGTTGTCTCTGTAATAGGTTTAAATAATTGTTTTGTATCCTCTTCAAATTCAACTTGAGATTCTTGTCGTTGTTGTAATTGTTGCTTGACAGCATCACGAACAGGTAAATATTTTCTAATTGCTTCTAGTCGCTCTCTTGCTAATCTAGCTGAATGAGGTTCTCCAATAACGACCATTATTAATATTTATACTGGCTGTTTAATTTACAGCAGCAGGCAGGGTGAATGACAAAAATTAAGTGACCCGCTGAGTAAACTAAACGCCTTATAACATAAAAAACAAAAAATCAAAAATAAAATAACAAAAATGAGCTAACATTATCCGTTTTGGTAATAATAAAAGTTAGGAGGTTCGGTTTAGCGTTATTGACATTATTTTTTCAGCCCCTGTAGGAACCTTTATTTTTTGTTAACGGATTCGAGCAAAAAAGTTGTAGGGTTCACCCTGCCTGCTGCTACTTTGATCGCCGCTAACATACTTTAAGAATTCTTTTGGTGGTGCTAGTCCATATGAATCAAAATAAATAATTCCACGTGGATCAATTGCATATCCAACCCAGTGTGTGGCTGGTCCAGAGTTTTTATCGAGATTAATAATACCGGTTTCAATATTGTTTGGTTGTTTTGGTAATTGATCACGCATAAAAACACCTCTGAAGTTTTTTGTTTTTAATTTTTTAGCAGCATCGAGTAAATCAAAATTGGAAATAGGAGATATTAGTAAACTGTCCCTGGTAATCTTAGGCCTTTTCCGTACCATGAATGTGGGGTCCCTGGCAATCTTAGACCGCGACCGTATGCTGGACCTGATAATCTTAGACGACCCGGCTGTGGTACGTTTGGTGCTCTTAGACGTCTTCCGTGTTGTTTTTGTCGTGATCTTTTTTTTTGAGCTTTCTGCGTGCATGATTCAATGACCCGTTGCTTTCTTTAATGCCATTCCAGCAGCGGTTCCAACAGCGCCTAATGCAGCTGCTTTTGCAACAGCTGGGGCTGCAGCGGCTATTAATGCTGGTATAGCAGCAAGAAGTGGAAATATACCACCCGTCTTAACGATGTCTTTAATGGCACCCGCAGAAAGATTAAATTTTATACCTTTATTTGATTTTTTGGCTTCATTGAAATGCCTGAGCTGACGTTCTGTAAGAGATAATTTATTTGAGCCGCTCATCTGCTCTTTCTTTAGCGATATTTTTATTCCACAGTTATTTTTTGATGCTGATTGTAACCTTTTAATCTGACCAGGAGTCAGACTAACACTAACGTGATTATACGACATTATAATATTCATAAACGATCTAATTACATGTTACATATTTTCGACTGGAGCATCAACTACTCGCATTCGTCCACCAACACCTTCGAGTATCATCGATTTATCGCTAAGTATAACAGCAATTGCTCTGTAATTGTCAATACCTTCTATTTCTGGTGGTCCTACTGCTGCTACTGGCTTCAGAACACGAGCTCGAAAGTGTATATCAACAACAGATTGTCTGTATAAATCCAAATGTTCCAGAGAAAAGGAATAGATCGGATATAAGGTCGTAAAATCGAATTGTGATATTTGTAAACCAGTATCAATATTTTTATCACGTCCCATAACGTCATTAATCGATTATATGCACGTGCTACATGATTTTGATCAAAATTCAATAAAATATCTTCGGATGGTTCTTGATGTCCATTTATTCTTAACGAAACCTCAGAAACACCGATTTTATCAAATATCGTCATACTACGTAGTTGATTGTTTAATCGTGCAGTATTTTGTAATGCAATAAATATATGCCGTGGTGCAGAAACACCCTGCTGGGAAGCTATCTGCCACCTGAATAAACCATCAATATTACTCTGGATAGCATCTGTGGTCATTGTCAGCCATGACAACGCTGATTTACCACCTTGATTCATAAAAGAGAGTAGACGATCTTCTTCAGATATTGATGGAGTCATCACTGGCATCCATAATGAAAGCTTGGTTAATACTACGTTACCATGAAGTGCTGCAGTTGCAGCTGGATTAGCTCCTTCAACATGCCATATTGCATCATCGTCTGTAGCCTTTCGTACTAATACAACAGTATGTTTAGCTCCAAAGATGACTTTTCTAACGTTTCTGCAAAATCCAAAAATATGTGAAAGTGGAATTGAACATGAAAATACTTTTCTATTACCTTTCAACATTAATCGACGTGTTGCAAATCCTAAGTTGAAATTTGGATTTGGAAAATATAGATCTTCAACATCATCACTAGCAACAGGAGGAACAGCTCGATTATTGGGTCGTCGAAAAATCTGATTTCTATGATCAGGCTGATCATTTGCGTCCTTCGCAAACATCATTGACGGACCAGCTGATCTTGAATAATCATCGCTGTATCTAGCCAGACCAAGTATTGTTTTTGCAACGTCAACGTCTTTCTGAATTATTTCAATATTTTTTCCGTCAATCATGTACGTTGCGCTGTCAAACAACGCCATAATACCATTATTAACAAAACCAACAATATCATTGGCTCCGTATACAGTATTGTCTGTTCTCAAAATTTCACCTTCTACTTCAATAAAAACCTCAGCGGGTAAGAAATACCTACTTGTATCCTGAACTTGTAGTTCAATCCTCCCACGCTGATCTGGAATTCGAGCGTCATAAGAATAATATTGATAATCACGCACAGACTCATCTTTGAGTACTGGTGCGTCCATGTCAATGCGGGATCAGATATGCGTTTGAACATATTTATTATATTTACTATCGTCTAACACGAAGACCACTTCCTGCTATCAGACTAGCGGTTATATTTCTATCTATTTCTGACATTGGTACACTAGCCAACTCTGCTAGTTTTTGATTCGCAGCTTGATTTATTATTTTACTGACATTTGCAGGCATTACTTCAGTGCTAGGTAATTTTACTGGTGGTTGAGGTTTTCGTCGTATTAATCGTGTTAGTCTATCCTTGATTGCTGAAAATGCTTTACCAGCGAGATTACCCACAGCACCAATACCTTTTTCACGAACAACATCAATAGCTTTCATTCCCAGTTGCTTTGCAATCGGTATTGCTTTTGGGGCTATTCTTCTAAATGTCAAACTGTATCAGACAGAGCAGATGCCTCTATAATTCTCTGTCTACTGTTGTTTTGGGTTTAATGCAGTTTTTTTTAGCACATTGGCTATACATGCATTTATCCTTTAACAAAAACATATGTTTATATCATCCAGGAAACTCACCAATAAACTATATACTTATAAACATACTCATTTTATAGGAGATATCGGCCAGTTAAGAGTTACAGATTTTCTTTTCAAATTTTCTGCTTTGCGTTTAGTTTTTCTGTACTTTATATTCGCTCTAACGTTTTGCAAACCTCTTTCTCTTTTAACTCCTTCCTTCCCCTACATATACGTAAAAAGTTCTCTGTAGTTTGGTTTTCTATATTGTATATTGTTTTCCTTACTGCGTTTTGTTTGTCTTTATATGTTGTACCTGTTAATGATTGGAAAACTATTCTCATGATTGATTTCATTGCCATTTACTTCTGTGCTGTTCAATTGTCTAATTTTTAACAAAAATAATTTATTTCCCTAGAAAACACGGTGAGAAGGTGAAAATAGAAAATAGAACGTACAGTTTGTGAAGATAATCCAAACATTTATCCTAGTACTGAAAAAATACAAGTCCTATCACTAAATAGTTTTAACTGAATCCAGGTTCGAATCTTGATGACATTCCAAGATGGAGGATGGTGACGTCAGGTGAAGTCTTTATACGAATATCAAGAGTTCCACGTTGAACCACAACTTGTAATGTTTCAATTTAGAATAAATTTCCAACGAATGTCTTTGTCACTTGTATAGTTCTCCAGGGAATAAATTATTATATTCTAAAAAAATATTATAGATGAACTTCTGAACAAGCTGTCATCTATGATAAAACATCTCGAGCTCCAAAGATGTAAAAATACAACTCTTTACGGCACCTAACAGAAATATATCCTTCTTCTTGAAGATATATTGTATGAATGAATATTTCACGGGGATCTGAGTATTTTTAACCTGAACCAAGATGTCATTTCAGGCGCTCACGATGGAAAGCGTGGCTATTTCATCATCAAATTGCGCAATAAACATTGCAATTTCATGTGGGCTAGGAAATGACCTTGGCAATAACCAATCGTTTTCGCGTAGTATTTACTTAAATCGACAAACCATGGCATGCAAAACTCGTGCTTATGCCAGTCATACTATGTTTTATATAAATATATCTCTTTCAAAAATATCAGATCCCTTGAAAATAATCATTACAATAAAATGTAATGATACAAAAATAAAATAAAAAAGAATTTAAAATTAACATACAAGTCATTAAATTACATATTCGTAACACTACGAGTACAAACAAACTTTTTCATGACGTTGAAATTGTAAATTCTAAACCTGTGAAACAACAACCATACAGGATGAACCCTCTCAAACAGGAATACTTGATAAAGGAAATTCAGTATTTGCTGAAGAACGATTTCATCATGTATACTTGTTCCAAAACCAGATAAAACTTTCCGTAGGTGCACTGATTATAGGAAGGTGAACAGTGTGACAAAAACTGATTCATTTCCATTACCAAAAATCGATGACTGTATTGATAAAATTGGAAATGCCCAGTATGTCACCAAATTTGACCTTCTGAAAGGATTTTGGCAAATTCCACTAACGGAAAGGCAAAGGCAATTTCGACATTTGTGACTCCAGATGGACTCTATCAATATAAAGTAATGCCGTTCGGGATGAAGGGTTCGCCAAGTACTTTTCAACGGTTGATGAATATGATTATCTCTGGTCTAGATAATTGTGATGCTTACATCGATGATGTCATCATCTACAACGACACCTGGAAAGAACATCTAACAGTGATTCGGAAATTCTTCGACAGACTCACTGATGCAAAGTTGACAATCAATTTATCTAAAAGTGAGTTTTGCCGCGCTTGTGTAACTTTTCTAGGACATATTATTGGACATGGTCTAGTTAAACCTATATATACTAATGTCAAGGCTATCTCTGATTTCCCTGTGCCTGTCAGTAAAAAGCAACTAATGCGATTTTTGGGTATGGCCGGATACTATCGGAAATTTTGTTCCAATTTTTCTAATATTGCTGAACCCCTGACAAACTTGTTGAGGAAGAAAAACAAGTTTCTTTGGACTGGAAAATGTCAGAAGGCTTTTGATAGGTTTAAAGCCATACTCAAAAGTGCGCCGGTTCTTACAACTCCAAATTTCAATCAATCTTTTAAATTATCTGTTGATGCAAGTGATGTTGGGGTTGGAGCAGTATTGATTCAAGAAGATAGAAATGGTGTTGCTCATCCAGTGTGCTATTTCTCTAAGAAATTAAATAAGCACCAAAGAAATTACTCAACAATCGAGAAGGAATGCATGGCTTTGATATTGGCATTACAGCATTTTGAAGTTTACACTAGTTCAGCTCCTTCTCTGGTTGTTGTGTTTAGTGATCAAAACCCCCTTACTTTCATCGACAAGATGAAAATAAAAATCAAAGATTATTAAGGTGGAGTTTGTTTTTGCAAGAAAATAATCTTGACATCAGGCACATCAAACGGAAAATACAATTTGATTGCAGATGCAGTTTCCCGTGTATAGAAATATTATTTCATGTACACTTTGTATAATTCATAAGAATTTTCTTATATAATTTTAATTTTGCCTCATGTATAATTTACATATGGTAAAAAGAACATAAATCTTTCTTTTTCTTTATGGGGGAAGTGTTACGTATATGTTCTGAAGTTCATCTATCTTTTTTTTTTATTTAATAATTCATATTCTCTAGAAAACTACACAAGTGCTCTTCTTTATAAAAATTCTAGGACAAAGACGTTTAGTGAAAATTTATTCTGGAATTCTAAACAGAACATTATAAATTGCGATTCAACGAGGAACTGTTGCAATTAGTACAACGACCTCATCTGACGTCATCGCCTTCCATATTGGAACTTCATCGAGATTCGAACCTGGATTCAATTAGAACTGTTTAGTGATAGGACTTATATTTTTCAATTCTAGGATTAATGTTTGGATTATATTCACAAACCGTAAGTCGTATTTCATATTTGTATCTTGTTTTCTAGGGAAATAAATTATTTTTGTTAAAATTTACAAAGCTTGTTGACTTCACTCTTTTCCTTTGTTACTTTTGTACGAGCCTACACGTAACAATATATATTTTAGTAATTTATCTGCCGAATGCACATACTTTATATACTCTAATACCTTGAATTACTCTAGATAGTCTCATATTTTTTAAAGGCTGTTGATTTTCTGTAGAGCATACGTTCCATTAGAAATAATAACTATGACCAGCCTGTTGACTCGTCCTTAATGGCTAGAAAATTAGTTCTATCAAATGATAGTTTAATTTGAAAATAGGACAATAGTAGTGCACGTCTTTCTTGTTTACAGGTAAAATGGTTGTTCAGAATCATCTAGTTATCCTATCTACCAGTCGTATAACTCATCATCCATGATTTCTTATTATTTCCCTTCATGTATTTCCATTTGATTTTCTATGAAATTTTCAAATATTTGACAGATCTAACTAAACTGATTCATATATATTCCATTGTCTCTAGTATAAAAACAGCTTAAAAAGGCATAGACATTGCGCACTCACTCCAAAATCTGTAGGTAAACATGACATTTATAAACTGATTTTACTAACTCTGGAAATTTTTGTTTGATTCATGCTAGTATGGTGCATCAAAAGCGTACGTTGCCAGGTACACGACCTGTTAAGTTGATTTTGTCGAAATGTCGTGTCACATGCTGCTCTGTATCTGTTCATTCCTAATTTTATCACTATTTTAGAGTGTGATTATTAAAACAAATGTTTATTGGCAGATATGTTATCTTGTTAGGTGCAGCAAATTGTTTCTCTCGCAAAATTTATATATTGATGTGTGTATGGTAAGTTTGGGTATGGAATGACAAAATGAACTGCAGGACAATGATAAGGTGCACCGCTTGTTAGTTTCTGTTGCAGTCTTTTTGTACTGATTTATATTTTTTGTTTGTTTGTTTGTTTGTTTGTTTGTTTTTAAAACAAAAAATCCTTAATTTAACCATTTTATCCGATTTTAAAACAAAATATGACTTCAGACTGATCGTATATCATACAAAAAGCATGTGTGCCTTGGGCAGCATTTCAAAAGAATTATACTATGTAGAAATAGTTTACCTACACAATTTATATTATATCACATATTTCAAGTGTGCCATTGTGTTATTCATCTGTAATGGTTTTGATCTTCTTTCTTTTTATAATCCAAATTTTTTAATGGAACAAATTCATATGCTATATATGCTTTACCTCATGTTCTGTTGTGCTTTCCCACATGACAGAGTCTATAAACGTGAGATCTTTCAAACGCTCGATCATTTATTTTTTATTTTACCTTCAGTATTTTATTACTGTGTATTTCAGCTAGTTGACAACAGTTCAAATAAATCATTTCGTCCAATCTTTTTCACTAATGCCCACTTTTTACCATTCATCAGTTTTATTCTCAACTTTTTATGCGTCATCTTGTTTTCCGATACAGAAATAACTCTTGATCACAAAGCATATTTTCTGCATCCTCTCCATTCATATTTCCGGTTTGCAAATGATCGCCTTAAACTACATAATTTTAACTATTTCCTGGGCAAAGTTAGAAAAGTAACCTTTGTAAAATTTGTGTTAAATTTTGAAATTCTGACTTTTCGCTGATTTTAAATTTAGACGTTCCATATGTACCAGGTGATCAATTACAATCCATTTCATCCCTTGCTTACTTCAGCAAAAGTAATGTCTATTGTTCTGTGATGAGAGTTAAAATGTCCACTCATGTTCTGATTTAATTTGGAGTGAAAAACATTCACACTCTTTTCTTTAGTTTATGATAAACAAAGGTATAATATATGCTTCTGGCCGACAAGAATTCAATATTTTTCTTTCCAAGCAGGCTGTATATTTTTCTCTCATCAGGCTGAATATTGTTCCCTCATGAGGTTGTATATTTTCCCTCAACAGCCTGTATAGTTTTCCTTCAACAGCCTATATAGTTTTCCCTCATCAGGCTGTATATATTTTCAGGTTTTCTCTCTTTAAAAAGTACTCCAAAAGGATCATTCCTGTCAGCCGTATTACATGTTGTTACTTTCTAAGGCCAAGCATAGTTTAATAAAATCTCTATCACTGTCAGAATGTATTAATATCCGTTATCGTATTTGCTGTTTTTATATTCTTGCATGTCATCCATGTTTGTCTGTCACTGAATATCTTCGTGACTTATATATACTCTTTTGTAGCGAAATATGTGTTCTTTGCTGCTGCATTGTGTAGGGCGATTGTTGATTTAACCATTATTTCAACTGACGCTGTTTGTTTTATTTTGTGTTTATGTTTCGTTTAAATGTGTTACCGCAGTTGGTTGATATTTCTGTAAGCAACTGTTCTTTCAGGATCGTACATCTAAATATTGTTCGTCGTTAGTCATTTAAAACCAGATAGAAACATCAAGATATACACTAGAATTGAAAACCTGTTTATATGTGTTATTGGCAAGCCAACAGATGTCTAAAATGTGATGGTCACTAATTGTCTTAGTTTTGTTGGTCAAGTATTTTTATTTTATGAAATAATTTTAACTACACTAATCTAGTAACTGTACAATTGTGACTTTATTGTTCTCTTATTCCTACATGACATGCTGATACACACAAATATTAATGTCTGGTTTAGTTTGGTTAATCCTGTTTCACTGTCTCAGCTATTTTAAGTTCCTTTATACATACATGCTGTTATGTGTATTTAACTTACATTGTTTGTTAGTTAGTTTTTATTTTTTTATTTCATGATATGCTGTGGGTTATGTACAACTGTAGCTGAGCATGTCCAAAATCAATGATAGTTTTGTAAACAACATTGTCTACCTTTTCCTGACTGAAGGATAAATACTAGGATTATTATTTTGGTCTGAGTCAAGGAAATTGTGTTTACCATGCTCTATATTACAATTTTAGTAACAGACATTCTAATTGAAACTAAGATTTTATCTTGTAAGCATTTGGAATCTTCTAGAACGAAATTTTCCATTAGGTGATAGTTTTATTTTTTTATATTTTTTATTATAGAAAATGCTAATTGCGACGTAGGTCAGAGACAGGAGTATAAGATCTTGTTTTACTGAAAAAATTATCTATTCTTGTAAGAGCATCTGAAGCAGAAATCAGCCTGAATGTTGTGTCCAGTGTTTAAGTTGGGTTGGAATTTTTTTATTCAAATTATTTATTCACTGGAAATATAAAGTGCTCATCTAAACTAATATTCTTCAAAATAGAGACTTAGATTTATAGTGAAATTCAAATAAGGATGTATTCTTCAATATTATTATTGTGAATCAACGAAGGACTGTTAGCACATCATTATTATTCAGGCCATCACAGGCACATCAACACTTTCAGCGTTTGATTTATTTTCGAATATCACAAAAGCTTATACTTTAGGATCTGTGTTAGTAATTCTATGATTATTTGGGACTTAATCGCAATACCGTAAGTTCTTTTTTACATTTTCACTTTGTATTCTAGGAAAATAAATTGTTTGTTGAATATTACAAAACTGGTTGGTTTTTGTTATTTTCTCCTAATTTGTGTAAGACTATGGAGTTGTAATAATGCATAACTACCTACCTACCTACCTACCTACCTACCTACCTGCCTGCCTACCTACCTGCCTACCTACCTACCTACATACATACATACCAGTGTTTCTCACAGGCCATTTTAGGATGCCATCACTCCAAATTGTTTCATTTCCGTGCCAGGTCATTCTTTTACAACCTGCAAGGCCTTTTCCTCGCAACGCAACTTGCCCTTTCTTGGCGACAAAATGTTTCTTTTCCTGCATCGCGATAAAAAGAACGGTAGCTTAATTTAATTTCTATGATCGTAAGTGGCATCTAATATGTGTGCAAAACTTGATCTATTAATTAATTGAGATTTGGTAAGAGTTTTTAATGTTGTGCCTGAATCTAACCATGCATTCAAGTTCCTTTCAAGGCATTACTCCTACATGTAATTTCTACTAACGAATGATGAAAAAGGAAAGAAAATCAACCCTAAGTAAGACCCCATCAAGAATATTGCTCCTGCAACATTTTGGATGAGATCTATATGGAACAGAATAATTTTAAGATCTTTTTAACTTACAAGTTAACTATTCTCATAATTTCCTCATTTTACACTACTATTACTACTACTACTACTACTACTACTACTGCTATTACTACTACTTCTACTACTACTACTACTACTAATAATAATAATAATAATAATAAGATGAAGAAGAAGAAAAAGAAGGAGACGAACAACTCAATAATAATAATAACAATAATAATGACACATTTCATATTTGATGATAGCAACCATGCTTTTTACTATTAAGGGAAAACACTACATACATACATACATACATACATACATACATACATACATACATACATACATACATACATACATGTATTATGTATATTTAATTGTTTTTCTGTGCTTTACTTTCGTCCATGATTAAGGGTGGAACAGTATGGTGTACCTGACTTTCATAACTTAAAAAAAAAAAATGTTGTTTGCTTAAATTTGAGTTCAAGGTCTTTTGTCTGGAATATTAGTTGTTTCGCATAATCTGAAATGTACTTGTACTATTTAATGATGTTTATTTTTTATTTTTTCCATATAACGTTGCATATGGGTACCTTAAAAGTCTCCAGAAGCAGATATATATATATATATATATATATATATATATATATATATATATATATATATATATATATATATATATATATATATATATATATACTCTCTCTCTCTATTTCTGTATATATATATATATATATATATATATATTATTATTATTATTTATATATGTATCTGTAATTAAATTGCTTGTGTGTTGGTTTTAAATTTGTTTTTATTTTGTTTCTGTTTCATTATATTTTATTGTAAGGATAATATTTTTACTGGATTTGATATTTTTCCCAGTAAATTTAGTCTTTTGTTTTGACCTGTTTACAACGCAAATATTTGCTTCATTTTTACTTTTAGCTAACCTAGTTCTTAACCTTGTTTCTGATTTTGTAAGCATTGAATGAAAATGATTGGTCATCACCAAGGTCATGTTCGGCTCACGTGTTAGCTAAGTTGTAAACAGCCTTTCTTTTTTATTTATTTCCAGCGAGAGAATCTGATTCTTAGATAGGGCTATTCTAGGCTACGTGCTAAATGGCATCTTTTACTGCGCTGTTCAAATTAGTGATCACGTAGCCCCGTCACGTGAGCCATCATTAGATCTAAAATCGTGGGTTAAAACAGACGTTTTCTAGTAGATTAGTCAGTCGTATTTTACACCTTTAGAGCTCAAGGTGTTTTTATTTATGTTGATGCCAGTTGATTTAGACTTCTTCTATTTTGTGGATTTAATAACTTATATTCTCTGGAAAAACACACAAGTGCTCTTCTTTATAAAAATTCTGGGACAAAGACATTTAGTGGAAATTTATTCTGGAATTCTAAACGGGAACATTATAAATTGTGATTCAACGAGGAACTGTTGCAATCAGTACAACAACCTCATCTGACGTCATCGCCTTCCATATTGGAACTTCATCGAGATTCGAACCTGGATTCAATTAGAACTGTTTAGTGATATGACTTATATTTTTCAATTCTAGGATTAATTCTTGGATTATATACACAAACCGAAAGTGCTATTTCAAATGTTTACCTTGTTTTCTAGGGAAATAAATTATTTTGTTAAAACTGACAAACCTTGTTGACTCTACTCTTTTCTTTTGTTACTTTTGTACGAGCCTACACGTAACAAGAGAAAATTGGGGTTCTCGTCTTGGGATATATGAATTTCGGCTAAAATATTTTAGAAAATTATTTTTTGAAATTTAAATTCCCCTAGTTTTTAAATCCTAAGTACTATTTCATATTTTGTTTGAAATCCTTTGTGAAAACAACAAGCTTTTTTCACAATGTCATCAAAAGCGGAGACTTTTCTTTCTAGTCCTACTCAGGAGAAGTTGGATAGTCTGAAAAAAAATGAGTTGCTTGAACTTGCCAGAAAATATGATCTTTTTGAAGGAAAATCTTCCTTAACGAAACAAGAAATTAAAAACATTTTGATTTAGTATTTGGTAGAGAAGAATGTTTTTGATAAAAGTGTTTTGGCCTCGCTCAGTAAGTCTGTATCAGACTCTGACATAAAAATAAAGGAATTAAAAATAAAATGTAAGATGGAATTAGAGTTAAGGAAGCTGGAGCTTCAGAAAGATAAAGAGGAGAAACAATTGCAGTTGCAATTGGAAGAGAAGCAATTGTAATTGCAATTTGAGAAAGAGGAGAGAGAGAGAGAGAGAGAGAGAGAGAGAGAGAGAGAGAGAGAGAGAGAGAGAGAGAGAGAGAGAGAGAGAGAGAGAGAGAGGAAAGAGAGAATGATAAACTATATGAAAGAGAGGAGAGAGAGAAACAAGTGCAGTTAGAATTTGAGAAAGAGGAGAGAGACAGATGCAATTACAAAGAGAGAAGGATGAACAGGAAATTCAAATTATAATGAAAGAAATAGAGCTGGCAAGTGAAAAGCACATTTCCACTTCACATACAAATTCAAGTTTTGACATTACAAAAAAATATTAGGCTACTCCCCACTTTTAACGAAAAGGAAGTAGACCAATATTTTCTTTATTTTGAAAAAGTTGCTGAAAATTTGAAATGGCCAAGGGAGTATTGGACTCAATTATTACAATGTGTACTTTTTAGCAAAGCTCGAAAAATCTATCCATCCTTGTCAGTACAGCAAAGTGCTCACTATGATTTGGTTAAGGACTGTATCTTAAAAGGTTATGCCTTAGTCTCTGAAGCTTATTCAGGAACTATAAAAAAGAAACTGGACAAACTCATATCGAATTTGAAGAGATAAAGAGCAGTTATTCAAGAGATGGTGCTTAGCTGAGAAAGTTGAACATGATTATGAAAGTCTCGAATAACTTGTATTACGTCAAGAGTTCACAAACTCTGTTCCTAATGACATTAAGACTCATCTTAAAGAGCATAAGATCGAAACCTTGGAAAATGCTGCTCTTGCTGCTGACAAGTATTCTTTAACTCCTAATGTTCCTGTTGTAAGTAAGGCTTTCACTCAGCAGTCTACTTGTATTTTAGCCTAATACGACGCCTTCTAAAACTCAGTCTGGCACAACTTCTAAAAATCAAGCTTCTGATAAACTTGATTCAAACGCCTTGTCTCTACCTACGTGTACCTATTGCACGAAGAAAGGACACGTTATTTCTGATTGCTTCAAATTGAAATATAAGCATCAGAATCAAGATAGACCTATTCCAAATGCTATCATTTCTAAGAGGTCAAGATGACAGTCGTGTATTGAAAGCAATACATTTGTTAGCTCTAATAAACCCCAGTCTGATTTTATTCTGGAGAATTATGAACCATTCATGTCGAAGGGTTCTATTTCACTCTTGGGTGATTTGGCCAATCCTATCCCTATTAAACTTTTAAGGGATACATGAGCTTCTCAGGGTCTTATATTATCAGGTACTTTGCCTTTTTCTGAGAAGTCTTCTTCTAATAAGAGTGTTCTCTTTCAGGGAGTAGAGTGCGGCTTGGTAATTGTTCCTCTCCATTCTGTAAATTTGTCATCAGACATAGTTTCAGGACCCATGACAGTCGGTATAGTGTCTAATTTACCCGTTGAGGGCATTCATTTGTTACTAGGCAACGACCTAGCTGGAGATAAGGTTGTGGTTAATCCACTTGTAACTGACAAGCCTTCTTTGGATCAGAAAGTTGATCCTATTGAAAAAGAATTCCCTGATTTATAGAAAGCTGGTGCAGTTACTAGAGCTATGGCACAGAGAGCTCTTGAGAATGATTTTGATAAGGAAAATATTCCTTTAACTGACACATGTCTTGGTCATGCTTTTGATGAGGTCACTTTCACTCCTTGTTTGGATCAATCAAAGGGTGTTGAACACAGCGATCCTCTTTTAACTACTCATTCTCTTTTATCTAATCAGGGTGACAAACGACAATGACTTGTTGTCGAACAGGGCAAAGATCCTGAGATCTCCTATTTGTTTCAAAGGGCCATTAGTGAAACTGAAGCCACAGAAGTACCTGTTTGTTATTTCATTAAAAATGGAATTCTTTTCAGAAAATGGAAACCTCCTGAGGTACCTGCTGATGACAAATGGTCAGTGAACTATTAGATTGTAGTTCCAAAATCTTACAGACAGTAAATGCTTAGTTTGGCCCATGAAACTCCTCTGGCTGGTCATTTAGGGATTAATAAGATTTATCACAAGATCTTGACTCACTTTTATTGACCAAAAATCAAACGTGATGTTTGTAAATTTTGTAGATCTTGTCATACTTGTCAAATGGTAGGAAGACCCAATCAGAAGATACCTAAGGCTCATCTGCAACCTATTCCTGCACTTGATGAACCATTTAGCAGAATTATGGTAGATTGTGTTGGTCCCTTACCTAAGACCAAGTCAGGCAACCAATATGTGTTTACCATTATGTTTGCGTCAACAAGATTCCCAGAGGCAATTCCTTTGAGGAATATTAAAACCAAAACTATAGTAAAAGCTTTGACAAAGTTTTTTTTTTACTCCATTTGGCCTTCCCAAATTTGTCCAATCTGGTCAAGGGTCAAATTTTATGTCTGGAACTTTCCAGCTTGTTATGTTTGAAAGTGGAACTCAGCAATTCAAGTCAAAAGGGAAATTATGGTTTCACAGAACTTTACCTGAAAGACGTTTTGAGTCTTGTAATAGAGCTCATTCTCTCTTGCTCATTCTTAAAAATTTTCTTCAAATTAGATTTTACGGCCCTTACAAAGTTAAGAAGAAAATGAATGAGTTAAATTATAATAATAGTACTCTGATCTAAATAACTTAATGGAGTACCAGTATATTGAAAGAGATAGCCAAGTAAACCATGCAATTAATTTAGTTGTACCTGTCCCACTCACTGAGGATTTACGTGAGAAAAGTCAATTGGACTCTACTGATTTTTGAGCGACAAATCTTCGGAATTCGGAAATTATGAAAAATCTGGACCAGGATCGTTTACATTGGAACAACAAGAAAGGAATGAACTTAAACAGTTATTATTCGAAGATGAACACTTGTTTCCAGATATTCCTATGAAGGACAAAAAAAAATTTTCATGACGTGGAAATTATAGATTCAAAACTTGTTAAACAACACTTATACAGGATGAACCCTCTCAAACAGGAATACCTGAAAAAGGAAATTCAATATTTACTGGAGAATGATTTCATAGAGCCCAGTAAAGTGACTGGAGTTCACCATGTATACTTGTTCCGAAACCAGATAAAACTTTACACATGTGCACTGATTACAAAAAGGTGAACAGTGTGACAAAAACAGATTCATTTCCATCACTAAGAATCGATGACTCCATTGATAAAATTGGAAATGCCAAGTATGTCACCAAATTTGACCTTCTGAAAGGATTTTGGCAAATTCCACTAACGGAAAGGGCAAAGGAAATTTCGACATTTGTGACTCCAGATGCCGTTCGGGATGAAGGGTTCGCCAAGTACTTTTCAACGTTTGATGAACATGATTACATCTGGTCTAGACAATTGTGATGCTTACATCGATGATGTCATCATCTACAACGACACCTGGAAAGAAAATCTAGCAACGATTCGGAAATTCTTCGACAGACTCACTGATGCAAAGCTGACAATCAATTTATCTAAAAGTGAGTTTTGCCGCGCTTGTGTAACTTTTCTAGGACATATTATGGGACATGGTCAAGTTAAACCTATAGATGCTAAGGTCAAGGCTATCTCTGATTTCCCTGTGCCTGTCAGTAAAAAGCAACTAATGCGATTTTTAGGTATGGCTGGATACTATCGGAAATTTTGTTCCAATTTTTCTAATATTGCTGAACCCCTGACAAACTTGTTGAGGAAGAAAACAAGTTTCTTTGGACTGATAAATGTCAGGAGGCTTTTGATAGGTTAAAAGCCATACTTGAAAGTGCGCCGGTTCTTACAACTCCAAATTTCAGTCAATCTTTTAAACTGTCTGTTGATGCATGTGATGTTGGGGTTGGAGCAGTATTGATTCAAGAAGATAGAAATGGTGTTGCTCATCCAGTGTGCTATTTCTCTAAGAAATTAAATAAGCACCAAAGAAATTACTCAACAATCGAGAAGGAATGCATGGCTTTGATATTGGCATTACAGCATTTTGAATTTTACATTAGTTCAGCTCCTTCTGCGGTTGTTGTATTTAGTGATCACTACCCACTTACTTTCATCGACAAGATGAAAAATAAAAATCAAAGATTATTAAGGTGGAGTTTGTTTCTGCAAGACTATAATTTTGACATCATGCACATCAAAGGGAAAGACAATTTGATTGCAGATGCAGTTTCCCGTTTAAAGAAATATTATTTCGTGTACACTTTTTATTTTTTATAAGTGTTTTCTTATGTAATTTTGTTTTACCTATTGTATAATTTACAGATGGTAAAAAGAAAGCTTTATTATATAAATCTAACTTTTTCTTTATGGGGGAAGTGTTACGTATATGTAATTAAATCACTTGTGTGTTGGTTTTGAATTTGTTTTTATTTTGTTTTTGTTTCATTACATTTTATTATAAGGATAATATTTTTACTGGATTTGATATTTTTCCCAGTAAATTTAGTCTTTTGTTTTGACCTGTTTACAACGCAAAAGCTTGCTTCATTTTTTATTTTTAGCTTACCTAGTTCTTAACCTTGATTCCGATTTTGTGAACATTGAATGAAAATGATTGGTCATTACCAAGGTCATGTTCGGCCGACGTGTTAGCTAAGTTATAAACAGCCTTTCTTTTTTATTTATTTCCAGCGTAAGAATCTGATTCTTAGATAGGGCTTTTCTAGGGTACGTGCTAAATGAGATTTTTTTTACTGCGCTGTTCAAATTAGTGATCACGTAGCCCCGTCACGTGAGCCATCATGTGATCTAAAATCGTGGGTTAAAACAGACGTTTTCTAGTAGATTAGTCAGTCGTATTTTACACCTTTAGAGCTCAAGGTGTTTTTATTTATGTTGATGCCAGTTGATTTAGACTCTTCTATTTTGTGGATTTTATAATTTATAATCTCTGGAAAAACACACAAGTGCTCTTCTTTATAAAAATTCTGGGACAAAGACAAAAAGTGGAAATTTATTCTGGAATTCTAAACGGGAACATTATAAATTGTGATTCAACGAGGAACTGTTGCCATCAGTAAAACTACCTCATCTGACGTCATCGCCTTCCATATTGGAACTTCATCGAGATTCAAACCTGGATTCAATTAGAACTGTTTAGTGATATGACTTATATTTTTCAATTCTAGGATTAATTTTGGGATTATATTCACAAACCTAAAGTGCTATTTCAGATTTTTACCTTGTTTTCTAGGGAAATAAATTATTTTGTTAAAACTGACAAAGCTTGTTGACTTCACTCTTTTCTTTTGTTACTTTTGTACGAGCCTACATGGAACTATATATATAATATATATATATATATATATATATATATATATATATATATATATATATATATATATATATATATATATATATATATATATATATATATATATATATATATATATATATATATATTGGAGAAATACTTTCATTATTTTCAGTTGTGGATAATACCCAGGTGAAATATAATTCTTTCATGAATAGATTCAGTACTATTTCAGTCCTGGAGATATTTATACATGGAATTAATAAATTTTCCAATGCCTTTATCATCCGCATTTTTAATCCTCGTTCGAGAGAACTATCAAAACTTCAATACATTATCACCATAATCATTTGACTCATTTCTGTTCTTGTTAGCCCTTCTTCTCAAATCTACATCCTTAAACTAGGCTTCGTTCTTATCAATGATATTATTACTATCATATATAATAAAATCAGGATCTGTGGAGGTAAATTGAAATCTCCACCAGTAACAAAACTGTGTGGTTTACATACATAACTATATATTGTGCCAATTAGTTTTTTATGATAGTAAACAGGTCATCTTGTGCATGTATGTTTCAAAAATAATCAGTGACATTATTCTTAAAGTGAAGTGTACAAGAAATCTATGTCCTCCAGGGAATTACTGCTTTTTAACTTTTATAAATCAGAGTTTCGTCATCTGAACTGACAATTAAGATTTCTATTCTTCATCTGTGAAATGACTGGCACTTTGTTAGAAGAAAGAATTATAAGTTTCAAAATCAGGTTTACCATGTAGAAAAGACATGCAAAAAAGGAAACCCCCCTCTCTTGTTCGTATAAGTGAAGTTAAGTACATTTCACCAAGATTAAATGTTTTATAACACCTAAAATGGTCACAAAATGAAATGGGTAAAATATTAAAATTTGGATGTTTATTTTTATTACATTATACTGACCATATTTTATGTAAGTATAATTTTTATTAAATTTCCTTTATATTTGAAACACCTGTTTTATTAAATTTTTAAACCTTATCATTTGAATGTTGTTTTAAAAAATAACCAATCAAACATGATGATTTTAATATAAATCCTAGTACATCCCTTTCTCTTAAAAATATGAAGGAAAAAAAAAACGTTTTGCATATGTTTTGAATAAATTCATTACAAATAAACATATATTGTTCCATTAAAATAAAAATAGAACAAATGACTTATATAATAATTATTTACTTCTTACATATGACCAGTAATAAAGAACGAATTACCATAAATATACACACTGTAATTACAAGAAACACATATACATACTGGCAATCGGCAACTAATAATATCGTGTGAGATTTGGTGAGTATTTCTTATCAGAGACTCAGTTCTGTGACGGAAAGATATTAAGTTAATATATAGTGTTACGAGCCTATGCTCTTAAAATAAGTAACAGAAAAGAGTGAAGACAACAAGTTTTGTAAAATTTATCAAATAATTTATTTCCCTAGAATAAAAAGTGAAAAATTAAGTAAAAAGAACTTACGGTTTTATAAATTAAATCCAAAAATAATCCAAGAATTAAAAAAGAGAAGTCCTAGTAATAAAAAGTCCTGAATGAAACTGAGTTCAAGTCCTGATGAAATCCAAAATGGAAGGTGATGACATCTGTTGTAACCTTCAAAGTGTAGATGTGTCAACAGTTTCTTGTTGAATCACAGAAAATATTATTCCAGTTTTGAATTCCGTATAAATTTCAATAAATGTCTCTATTGAAGAATTTTGTAGGAGCACTTATGTATTTCCAGGTAAAAGAATCACTTGAATTCAATAAAATAAAATTTCAACTCAAACTGGTCACAACATAATAACAACTTGACGTGTCAATTGTTTGGAGCCCGACTGACAAACTTCTATCAAAAACAACAGTTATATGCTAATTAAGATGCAAATCAGATTCCCGGATGAGGGTCAATCTTCTAGAAAAAATAGAAGCTTGTAACAATTGGTACATGCTATTTGTCATGTAATCCAGGTATGGCCTTGACGTAACTTAATGATTCTTACTCTCACTGAAAAAGAATTAAAACAAAATAAAAAAAGAAAGTTGTTTAACAAACCTAATTTTGAAATGAGGTCAGCAACTTGATTCAGTGTTTCTATTATTAGTTGTTTATCAATGAAATAAAAAAAACAGGTCAAACAGAACTGAACTGAATTTGTGGACAATATCAAATCCAATAAACAAAGTTACATTACAATAACATGTAATGTTATTAAAAAAATTGAAACTAACAAGCAAACAATTAAATTAAATATACACATCACTCCCCTCCATAAAAGAAAAAGAAATATTTATATAATAAAGTTTTCTTTTTATCATATGTCAATTATACATGAGGTTTATAAAAAATAACATAAGAAGAAATCTTATGAATGCTACAAAACATACATAAAATAATATATTTCTGTACACGAGAAAGTGCATATGCTATTAAATTGTCTTTTCCCTTGATGTGCCTGATGTCAGTATTGTATTCCTGTAACAACAAACTCACCTTAATAATATCTGAATTTTGTTTATCATCTTGCCGAAGAAAATAAGGGGGCTGTGTTCACTAAACACAATAATCAGAGAAGGAGCTGAACTAGTAACATTCCTTCTCAATTGTGCTTATTTAATATCTTAGAAAAATAGCACACTGGATGAGCAACACCATTTTTATCTTCTTGAATCAATACTGCTCCAACCCCAACATCACTTGCATCACCGGACAGTTTAAATGATTGACTGAACTTTGGAGCTGTAAGAACTGGTGCACTCTTAAGTATGACCTTTAACTTATCAAAAGCTTCCTAACATTTTTCAGTCCAATGAAACAAAGTTTACTTGCTCAATAAATTTGTCAGGGGTTCAGCAATTATGGAAAAATTGGAACAAAATTTCCGAAAGTATCCAGCCATTCCTACAAATTGCATTAGTTGCTTTTTACTGACAGGCACATGGAATTCAGAGATAGCCTTGACCTTAGCATCTATATGTTTAACTTGTTTATGTCCCACGATATGTCCTAGAAATGTTACACGAGCATGGCAAAACTCACCTTTGGATAAATTGATTTTCAAACTTGCATCTGTGAGTCTGTCAAAGAATTTCTGAATTGTTGCTAAATGTTCTTTCCAGGTGTCATTGCAGATGATGACATCATCGATGTAAGCATCACAGTTATCTAGACCAGATGTAATCATGTTCATTAAATGTTGAAAAGTGCTTGTCAAACCCTTCATCCCAGAAGGCATCCCTATATATTGATAAAGTCCATCTGGAGTCACGAATGTCTAAATTTTCTTACCCCTTTCAATTAGTGGAATTTGCCAAAATCCTTTCAGAAGGTCAAATTTGGTGACATACTTGGCATTTCCAATTTTATCAATGGAGTCATCGATTCTTGGTAATGGAAATGAATCTGTTTTTGTGACACTGTTCACCTTTCTATAATCAGTGCACATGTGTAAAGTTTTATCCAGTTTCGGAACAAGTATACATGGTGAACTCCAGTCACTTTTATTCAGTTCTATGGAATCATTTTCCAGCAAATACTGAATTTCTTTTTTTCAAGTATTCCTGTTTGAGAGATTTCATCATGTATGGGTGTTGTTTCACAGGTTTGGAATTTACAATTTCAACACCATGGTAAATTTTGTTTGTTCTTGTAGGAACATCTGGAAACAAGTGCTCATATTCAAGTAATAACTGTTTAAATTCATTCCTTTCTTGTTGTTGCAAATGTGAACGTTTCTGGTGAAGATTATTCATTATTTCTGAATTCTGAAGATTTGTTACTCCTAAATCAATGGTGTCTGATTGCACTCCTTCATTTAAATCCTCAGTGAATGGGACAGGTACAACTAAATTAATTGCATGATTAACCTGGCTATCTGTCTCTCAATATACTGGTAATCCTTTAATTTATTTACATCCCAAGAGTACTATTGTTATAATTTAACTCACTCATTTTCTTCTTAACTTTGTAAGGGCCGTAATACCTAATCTGAAGAAAATTTTGAACAATGAGCAAGAGAGTCAGAACCCTATCACCAGACTCAAAAATTCTCTCCACTGCAGTTCTGTCAAACCATAATTTCACATTTGACTTGAACTGCTAGATGCCAAATTCAAGCATAACTAGCTGGAAAATTCCAGACATAAAATTTGACCCTTCATCAGAGTGGACAGATCTGGGATGGCGAAATTGAGTAAAACAAATCTTTATCAAAGCTTTTACTATAGTTTTAGTTTTAATTATCCTCAAAGGAATTGCCTCTGGGAATCTTGTTGACATACACATTATGGTCAACAAATATTGGTTGCCTGACTTGGTCTTAGGTAAGGGACCAACACAGTCTACCATTATTCTGCTAAATGGTTCATCAAATTCAGGAATAGATTGCAGATGAGCCTTAGGTATCTTCTGATTGCGTTTTCCTACCATTTGACAAGTATGGCAAGATCTGCAGTATTTACAAATATCACTTTTGAATTTTGGCCAATAGAAGTGATTCAAGATCTTGTGATAAGTCTTATTAATTCCTAAATGACCAGCCAAAGGAGTTTCATGGGCCAGACTAAGAATTTCTTGTCTGTAAGATTTTGGAACTACAATTTGATAGTTCACTGACCACTTGTCACCAGCAGGTACCTCAGGAGGTCTCCATTTTCTGAAAAGAATTCCATTTTTAATGAAATAACAAACAGGTACTTCTGTGGCTTCAGTTTCACTAATGGCCCTTTGAAACAAATAGGAGATCTCAGGATCTTTTTCCCTGTTCGACAACAAGTGATTGTCATTGTCACCCTGATTAGAATAAAGAGAATGAGTAGTTAAAAGAGGATCACTGTGATTAATACCTTTTGATTGATCCAAACAAGGAGTGAAAGTGACCTCATCAAAAGCATGACCAATACATGTGTCAGTTAAAGGAATACTTTCCTGATCAACATGATTCTCAAGAGCTTTCTTTGCCATAGGTCTAGTAATGCACAAGCTGAGTATAAATCAGGGAATTCGTTTTCAATAGGATCAACTTTCTGATCCAAAGAAGGCTTGTCAGTTACAAGTGGATTAACCACAACCTTATCTCCAGCTAGGTCATTGTCTAGTAATAAATGAATGCCCTCAACGGGTAAAGAAGGCATGTTCCGACTGTCACGGGTCCTGAGACTAAGTTTGATGACAAATTTACAGAATGGAGAGGAACATTAACAAAGCCGCACTCTACTCCCTGAATAAGAACACTCTTATTAGAAGAAGACTTCACAGAAAAAGGCAATGTACCTGATAATAAAAGACTCTGAGAAGCTCCTGTGTCCCTTAAAATTTTAATAGGGATGAGATTGGCCGAATCACCCAAGAGTGATATAGAACCCTTCAACATGACTGGTTCATAATTCTCCAGAATAAAATCAGACTGGGGTTTATTAGACCCAACAAGTGTATTGCTTTCAATACATGACTGTGATGTTGACCTCTTAGAAATAAGAGCAGGTGGAATAGGTCTGTCTTGATTCTGAAGCTTATTTTTCAATTTGTAGGAATCAGAAATAACATGTCCTTTCATCTTGCAATAGGTTCACATAGGAAGAGACAAGGATTCCTGATCAAGCTTTTGAGAAGCTTGATTTCTAAAAGTTGTGCCAGATTGAAATTTAGAATGGCTCATATTAGGCTGAAATACTTTTTTACCAGAAGACTTCTGAGTGGAAGACTTGCCTACAAAAGAAATTTTATGAGCTAAGAAATACTGCTCTTTTTCTCTTCCAAATTTGACATGAGTTTGTCCAGCTTCTTTTTTATAGTTCCTGAATATTTGTCGATATGCTGCAGGGACTAACTCATAACCCTTTAAGATGCATTCCTTAACCAGATCATAATCAGCACTTTGCTGTAGTGACAGTGAATGGTAAATACCACTAGCTTTACCAGTAAGTACACATTGTAATAATTGAGTCCAATGCTCAACTGGCCATTTCAAATATTGAGCAATTTTTTCAAAACAAGGAAACTATTTATCTACTTCTTTTTGTCTAAAAGGGGGGCACAAACCTAATATTCTTAGTAACATCAAAACTTGGATTTGTATGTAAAGTGGGAATGTGCTTTCTACTTGCCAGCTCTAATTCTCTTAATCTAAATTGATATTCCCTTTCTTCCTTCTCTCTTTGCATTTGCATCAGTCTCTTTCTCTCTCCTCTTTCTCCAGTTTCAACTGCATTTGTTTCTCTCTCTCCTCTTTCTCCAACAGCATTTGTTTTTCTTCTTTCTGAATCTGCATTTGTATTTGTTTTTCCTCTTTATCTTTCTGAAGTTCAAGCTTTCTTAACTCTAATTCCATCTTGTATTTTAATTTTATTTCCTTTACTTTTATGTCAGAGTCTGACACAGACTTACTGATCGAAACCAAAGCACTTTTGTCCAAAACATCCTTTTCCACCAAATACTGGTCCAAAATGTTTTTTATTTCTTGCTTCATTAAAGAAGCTTTTGCCTCAGAAAGATCATATTTTCTGGCAAGCTGAAGCAATTCATCTTTTTGCAAAAAGTCTAAATGTTCCTGGGTAGGATTTGAAAGAAAGATCTCCACTTTTGATGACATTGTAAAAGAGCCTGTTGATTTCACTAAAGATTTCTGAAATGAAAAATAATGCTTGGAATTTAAAAAATTCTGAAACTACAGCAATTTAAATTTAAAAAAAAAAAATGTTTTCTGAAAAATTTTAGCAAAATTCATATCCCAAGGATGAGCACCCAATTTTCTGTTATGAGTCTATGCTCTTGAAATAAGTAACAGAAAAGAGTAAAGACAACAAGTTTTGTAAAATTTATCAAATAATTTATTTCCCTAGAATAAAAAGTGAAAAATTAAGAAAAAAGAACTTACAGTTTTATGAATTAAATCCAAAAATAATCCAAGAATTAAAAAATAGAAGTCCTAGTAATAAAAAGTCCTGAATGAAACTGAGTTCAAGTCCTGATGAAATCCAAAATGGAAGGCAATGACATCTGTTGTAACCTTCAAAGTGTAGACATGTCAACAGTTTCTTGTTGAATCACAGAAAATATTATTCCAGTTTTGAATTCTGTATAAATTTCAATAAATGTCTCTATTGAAGAATTTTGTAGGAGCACTTATGTATTTCTAGGTAAAAGAATCACTTGAATTCAATAAAATAAAATTTCAACTCAAACTGGTCACAACATAATAACAACTTGACGTGTCAATTGTTTGGAGCCCGACTGACAAATTTCTATCAAAAACAACAGCTATACGCTAATTAAGAAGAAAAACAGATTCCCGGATGAGGGTCAATCTTCTAGAAAAAATAGAAGCTTGTAACAACTGGTACATTCTATTTGTCATGTAATCCAGGTATGGCCTTGACTTGACTGAATGATTTACTCTGAGAAATAATTAGAAAAGTTGTGTACCAAAACTGTCACTGATTTGAAACGACGTCAGCAACTTGATACAGTGTTTCTAGTTTCAGTTGTTTATCAATGAAATAAAAAAAATAACAGTCAGGTCAAACAGAACTGAACTGAATTTGTGGACAATGTCAAATCCAGTAAAGAAAGTCACATTACAATAACATGTAATGGAATTAAAAAATTTAAAACTAACAAATAAACAATTAAGTTAAATATACATAACAATAGAGTAAAAAAAATCACCATTTTGCAATCAGTAGCATACATTAATCAATCTGATAATAAAGACAATGATAAAATGCAATTAACATTGAAAAACATCTACTTCACCAAGTGTTACGTGTAGGCTCATACACAAGTAATAAAGAAAAGAGTGAAGCCAACATCTCTCAAATAACTGCTCTTTTTCACTTGCAAATTCAAGATAAGTTTGTCCAGCTTCTTTTTTATAGTTCCTGAATGTTTACCGATAAGCCTCAGGAATTAACTCATAACCCTTTAAGATGCATTCCTTAACCAAGTCATAGTCAGAACTTTGACATACTGACAAGGATACAAAGATATTTTGGGCTTTGCCATAAAGTACACACTGCAATAATTGAGTCCAATGCTCCCTTGGCCATTTCAAAGTTTCAGCAACTTGTTCAAAACAAGGAAAATATTTGTCTACTTCTTTTTCACTAAAAGGGGGTACTAGCCTAAAATTCTTTGTAAAATCAATATTTGAATTTGTATGTGAAGTGGAAATGTGCTTTTCACTTGCCAGCTCTATTTCTTTCATTCTAATTTGAAATTCCCTCTCTTCCTCTCTCTCTCTTCTAATTGCATTTGTTTCTCTCTCTCTCTCTCTCTCTCTCTCTCTCTCTCTCTCTCTCTCTCTCTCTCTCTCTCTCTCTCTCTCTCTCTCTCTCTCTCTCTCTCTCAAATTGCAACTGCAATTGTTTCTCTTCTTTATCTTTCTGAAGTTCCAGCTTCCTTAACTCTAATTCCTTTACTTTTATATTAGAGTCTGATGTAGACTTTCTGATTGAACCCAAAACACTTTTATCCAAAACAATCTTTTCTACCAAATAATGGATCAAAATGTTTTTCATTTCTTGCCTCATTAAGGAAGATTTTGCCTCAGAAAGATCATATTTTCTGGCAAGTTCAAGCAATTCATTTTTTTGCAAACAATCCAACTGCTCCTGAGTAGGACTAGAAAGAAAAGTCTCCACTTTTGATGACATTGTGAAAAAGCTTGTTGATTTCACTAAAGATTTCAAACAAAATGTGAAATAGTACTTGGGAGTTAAAAACTTCTGAAAACTAGGGGAATTTAAATTTCAAAAACAATTTTCAGAAATATTTGAGCCAAAATTCCTATATCCCAGACGAGCGCCCAGTTTTCTTTGTTACATGTCTAGGCTCATATAAAGTAACAAAGAAAAGAGTGAAGTCAACAAGCTTTGTTAATTTTAACAAAATAATTTATTTCCTAGAAAACAAGGTAAAAATGTGTAAAAGGATTTACGGTTTGTGAATCTAATCCAAAAATTAATCCTACAATTTAAAAATATAGGTCCTATCACTAAAAAGTTTTAATTGAATCAAAGTTCGAATCCTGATGAATTTCCAATATGGAAGGCAATGATGTCTTCTATATCCTGTTTTGTGTTGATGTGTCAGCAGTTCCTTGTTGAATTTTATGAATCAAGAATAATATTCCGGCTTTAGAATTCCGAATAACTTCCAATAAATGTCTTTGTCCAAGAATTTTTATGATCACTGGTATTTTCCAGGGAATATAAATTATTAAATCCACAAAATAGAAGAATTCTAAATCAAACTGGCATCAACATTAAAAACACCTTGAGCTCTGTAGGTGTAAACTACGACTGACTGAAAACACTAAAAACATCAGTTTGAGCCCCAGCTAAAACGTAATTCAGACCCACGTGATGGGGTCATGGGATCACTTAATTCGAACAATGCAGTAAAATAATATGTCAATTAGCATGTAGGCTAGTATAGCCTTAGCTAAGAATCAATGATTCTCACACTGGAAATGAATTTTTAAAAAAAAGTTTGTTTACAACAGAGCTGACGCAAGCCAAGAATGACCTTGATTATGACCAATGATTTTCACTCTGGGTTTACCAATTCAGAACCAAGGACAGGAACTAGGTCAGCTAAAAATATAATGTAGGAATAGTGATTATTTGCTAGAACTGAACTGAATTTTCTAGAAAAAAAAAGTCAAATCCAGTGAATAAAGTTGTCATTACAATAGCATGTAATGAAACAAAAATAAAATAAAAAAAGAATTTAAAACTAGCAATTAAATTACACATATGTAACACCAAGTTTAATTGAAATTAATAAATTTATTACAAGTCAATAAATTGTATCATTATTAATTATATTTTTGTGTGCATTTAATGTTGTTGATATTACAAAAACAGAGCATATATGTGCTTGAGAACATATTATTTATTATTCTAATCACTACTTTTAGCTTTCCTTTTCACATTTAATAGCATATGGAAGAAGTAATGGGTTTATTATAAATGGCAACAATTGATAAATTTTATAAGAAATTTAGAATTTTGTGTAGATAATTTAAAATGTTAAATACAGATAACAGGAAGCTTGCATTTTCAAATGAAAGGTTGTATTGACAGCTCAAAAAAATTGCAGGGAGAATAAAATAAATTATAATAATGCTAATGATATAAAGAAAAGAATGCATAATAGAAAAAAGATGACATACCTCACACAAAAGATAACCTGACTCACAAGCTTCATTACCTCACCACAAGGAAACTGTTTCTTGCTCTTTCCTTTTATTATTCCTTTTACCTTTCTGACAATACCCAAGCTATTGCAAAAGAACACAAAATCAAGAATTTATACACAGCGAATAGCAAATTGAATTTCAGTTGACTGCAACCTTCTTATTTATAATTGTTCATACATCTATTCAACTTGAACACTTTAAAAATGTCATAAATGGAGACAGAAATAAAATAATAAATATATTAAGTTCCATAGCTATGTAGCTATACGTTATTTGTTACCAAAGATTAATATATGCTGTTCACAAGCGCCAAATATATAGTAACTTCAATAGAGGAACAATAACAAGAACAACAAGAAAATAAAGCTGAATAAAAAATAAGTTTTTTTTTTTATACAATTCATCAAAATCAATAATCTCTAATCATAATGCCTATCTTATATGATTGTAATTCTAGGTCCATTACTGCATTTCCTTTCCATTACTGTAACTAAATATTTTAAATAAAAACTTAGAAAAATAAAATCTAATAATAAAAAGTCAATAAACTGAAGACTTACATAAATAAATATAATTATGCTTAGTTCCATGTCTATACATTTATAAAAAAAAAAAGATATATTTGTTATCATTGTATATATACCTCAAGTTGGAGTTCCGTTACAATACACCATTGCCATAAATTTTCATATTAATTTAAATGGGTGAACAACATCAATAACAAACTGTACCAGAAATGTACTTTTAATTTACATGTCCTTCATTCCTGGAATTTCTTGTACATTACAGTATTTTCGTCTCCTTCACTGTCCATTACTGCCCATTACCGCACATTACAATTTTTAGGTAGATCGGTCTGCATAGTGGTTAAGTAAGCGATTACAGTTTCTTTATCACTTACTTTCAAGCGTTGATTTACTTCAGAGTAAATATGGCTACTAGCGACTTTGTTCGTGGCCTTTTAATTATTGTACATTTTTGTTTTGTTTCATCCCTTTATGAAGATCAAATAGGAAAATTTGACTGGTAAGAAATGCTTTAATTTTGCTTTTGTTTGAAGCTGTAGGAAACATTTATGTGAATGAAATACTTCACAGGGAACAAGCACGTGTTGCCAACTGTAATATTCGTGTATGCACAGGTCATTAATAATGAAGTAGCATGGGACGCTGTATTATCGCGGTACATAATGTTCTTACTGGTACATATTAAAACTGTTTTGATATTGTTGCTTACTTTTAATTTGTCAAGTTTCAATGACTTTCCCTCTTTCTATTCCTATAAAAAATCTTTGTCAAACGAAGCGCTCAAATGTAAATTAAACAGCATACGATGGCTGACCCAGATTAACGTACAATGGGGGAACAACTCTATATTATCGCGGTATTTGCTCAACTTACGTATGGTAGCACACAAGTATTATAATAAAAATAAAATACGACTTACCTATGAGAAGAAATGTCCACGCTTGTACTGGTTTAGTATTTCCACAATAAAGGAAAGGATCCAATGATAAAATCCAACACACAAATGTAATTCAAGTGTAAATCCATGCGGAATCCATGAATAACAACATTACAAATTAAATGCAACAATTATTTAACTTTATATGAATTTTAAATGCAAAATGGGCAAAGAAATGTAACTATATAACAACTATTATTAATAATAATATTATTATTATTAAAATATTACAGATTTAAAGAAAGTTTAACTGTTATTATATTCTTATGTATGTACGAGAAATATGATCAGCAACAACATTTTGTGAATGTTGGTCCATATTGGCTACCATGAAATGAAATTGCAACCTTGACCTTGTAAGAACATGTATGTCACCATCAGCATATGACCTATAATCATCAAACATCAGACGATACACTGAATATAATTCGTAACCAAAGCCAATGTGACCATGCTTCTAAACTGTTAAAGTGCATGTTTCCCAAATCGCCAGTAGCAAATAGTTATCATTGTGGCAGAACAAAAACTACTGCTATTGTATTACAACAGTGCAAGTCAATACAGGAAGGCATTGTTAACAATATTTCATCCCTACCTTTCAGTATAGCAACTGATGGTAGCAATGATTCTGAGAAGCTGTACCCAGTTGTTAGATATTCTGATAACACAGATGGGGTTGTAACTGAAGCACTTTTGTCAGTTCCAACATGTGATGGAGCCTCTACTGGGGAAAATATTTTCACATTATTGGATTAGTATTTGAAAATGAGAAAACGTAAGTTGGAATAACTGTATTGACTTTGAATCAGATAATGCTTCAGTGATGACAGGTTGCAATAAAGGTGTATTTAGACATATAACTATGGTGAATCCCTCAGTGTATCTGAGTGGATGTTCATGCTATTTGATACATTTAGCAGCTAAAAAGGGGGCTGATATGTTGATGACTTATTAGTGGACATATCATATTATTTGGATAAAAGTGTGAATAGACAAATGGAACTGAAAGATCTTCAGACTCTTTGTGGGAAAGAGCAGAGAAAAATATTGAAGCGTTGTGTAACAAGATGGTTGTCTCTTGGTGAAGGTATAAAGAGACTGTTGGAACAGTGGGAACCTTTGCAAATATATTTTGGTAAAGAAACCAAGAAACAAGAGGTTAAAGGCAAAAGAGCTAAAGCCAAAAGTTGGATGTCAGAGAAGGTGTCTAGTTCCAAGGATAAAGTTCCACATGTATCTAGTAATAAAGAAGGAAATAATGACAGTGCAGGTACGTGCAGTAAAGCTTTGAGCTGTGATAACTCTAGAAGTCAGGCTAGTACCACCCTCAAGTCTGCCTCAGCAGGAAAGACTGAGAAAATAAAACCCAAGATAGGTTCCTTAGAGAAAGCTATACCACAGAAATCAGATAAAAAGGCTCTGTCTAGATGTCAGACACCATTGGTTAGAAATGACTGGAAAGACAGTACAAAAATCAGTTACAGAGAGGAAAAGGCTATGAGTGTGTGTAATGCTTTGCAGTCCCAGAGGGCGAAGATTTATTGCTTATTTCTAGACTACATAATTCCATTATTTAACAAGTACAACTTATTCATGCAACAGGAGGAGCCTATGATCCACAAACTTAGAGAAAACATACTTGAATTATTAAAACAGTTGCTGACCAGATTTGTAAAGGCTTCAGAAATTTCACAAGCCAAGGATCTTACTGATATCGATTATCATGATTGTAAGAAACAAAAGTCAGACAATACACTTACAGTAGGTTCAGAAACAAGAAAATGCATGGCTGAAAGGAAGCTGTATGAAAGTAGCCTTTGTCAATTCTATAAAGATGTAAGGGACTATTATACAACTGTTTGTGATTACATTGTTAAGAGGTTTCCCATGAATAATGAACTTCTGAAACACAATGCAGTTGCTGATGTGTCAAAAAGGATGGTGAGTGATTTTAGCAGTGTGATGTATTTCCCATCAAGATTTATGTGTATGGAACCCAAAGAAACCATCTGGTGAGACAACTTGGAAGCAGAGTACCAAGTAGATGAATTGAATCCTGAGATCTTAAACACTAAATGAGTTGACAAGCAGTGGCATGATATTAGTAAACTCAAGGATGCTAATGGCAAGTTCAAATACAAATTGTTGTCCAGCATCATGAAGAATGTACTTATTGTTCCTCATTCAAATGCAGGTTGTGAGAGGGTGTTCTCATTTGTTGCAATAAACCACTCAAAATCGAGATCATCTATGTCAGTTGATAACCTTGGAAGCAATACTAGTCATGAAAGTGAAGGAGGGAGAATGCTTCAGAATCGAGTTTGACCAGATGTTTCTTAGAAAGTGCAAAAGTACCATGTACCAGTGACATCAGTAGCTATTGTAAGTTACAACATGGATATAAACTGTAACAGTCATTAAAATTTTACTTGTTGCCAGTACTTAATAGTTTTTACACCTTACTGAAAATTGGTCCAACTTACTGAAAAATTTTGACTGACTTACTGAGAATGTCTCTAGGGTTGGCAGGTCTGTATGTTACATGGCTTCCAGTTTTGTACATTGCTTTGGTTTTTGCTTTATCTGAGTGGAATTTCTAGTTCATACCATTTTTGTCTTGTTTACTGCAGTCACACATAAGCTGAACACAACACATCTTTCTGTAATGTGTTGTATATTGCCTGAAATTGTCAATAAGTAGCTAGTCATTAACAGTCAAAAGTCAGCATTGTGAGGTTATTCAGTGGTCATTTATGTTCCCCTGATCTTTACACCATGTGTTTTTCCATAAGGCTTCACATAAGCACATTAGAAACAATATACAGTAAAACCTGTCTTGAGAGACCAGGAACTCTGTGCACAGATTTGTGGATTATATACTGTTATGACCTATTATGAGAGACCACCTGTCTTAAGAGACCATCTTTTTGGTAGAAGGGGAGATCTTTCAAGAAAAGTTCTACTCTATTGTAATTAATTGTAATGTATAGGAGTACCTAGATTATATTATTGTAATTACAAATATGTATAAACAGTTAATCAACTGCCACTAGAATAAGCAATTAATTTGTCTGCTAATAAAATTTTCAGGAAGAGATTCAATTGTTTGAATTAATCTCTAAACATGTTGTAAGTTCATATTATAGTACTCATATGTGATATCAATGACAGCGTTGGTTTGAGTAAATGAACACTATAGTCTGAAAGCACTGGTGCATGTGCTGTTTGTTTCAGAATTTATTAACATTCAACTTACTCATCTTTGCTAGCCAAAGTTCCAGTGTAATAACCCTATCTACACCTTGGCATATCGAGCAGATATTTATATGCTTAGGGTCTCTGAATTTCATTGGATGCGGCAGCAAGCCACTGCATCCAATCAAAACAAGGGGAGTGTAACGGGGGGCTTTAAAACAATAAAGCCTCCTTAATTGATTTGGGAATGACCTCCTACGGTGTTATTGCCCAGTGTGGACTGATAGATGGAACGTTAACAGATAACTGAGCAAGGCTATTGAAAGAAGTAAACAACTACGAGCCCCCTTTACCAATAAATAAAAGAAATTTAATCAATTAATACATAACCAGAATTTCACTTTCAATCCAACAGATTTACTAAATTAAATTTAATCAATTAATACATAAACAAAATTTAACTTTCAATTCAACAGATTTACATTGATAGAATTTAGTCGCAGTGTTCAATTTACATCATGTTACGAGTGGTGAATTAGAGAGTACAATTCCACGCTTGACAGCATCACCTGGCGTCTCCCTCTCCTCTTGTCTTGTATTTCCACGTCTAATGCGTACTCTTTGGTCCCCTTTCTGACCCTGATTATTTCGACCTCTCTTAGATGCGGATTTCCCTCTGACTCATCGGGTTTTCCTTTTTTCTCGGAAGGGTATAAACTGTTCCCTTAAATACAAGATTATTATGAGAGCTAGATAATGTTTCACCACTTATCTATATATATATAAACTCTCTTTGTTCATATTCAGATTAGCGATTCACACTGCATAAATTCTGACATAATGCGATATTAACGAATACTGTCCTTACAGACTTCTGTAAGGTACAACCGTTATATTTAGTACAAATGACCTTAGCTCGGCAGTTCATTGCCCTCGCCTCACGGCAATTGAATAGAAATTACCACGTGCTCTATACAGACAAATGCTGCTCTGTATACCAGCATACATTACTACACGTCTTATTTACATTTGACAAGTCAAATCTGTCCAATAAGATAAATGCTCAGTTACTTATAGCATAATATTCACTAAATCTAGCTACAGTAACCAATAACCTGCAAGATCATTTAAGTATTGCGAAATCATATATAAATATACAATTGTCATTAACTCACGATAACAGCTTCATTCTACACAGGAAATCAATTCATGTAATCATAAAAAATATGCCACATCTGCATATTAGGGTTAATTCATAAATCCCTATGAAATACTGCATATTTGAACATTCTTTGGATTACATCATAAATCCCTGTGAAATACTACGCAATGAATATTTGATTACATGCAGTCCGTCAATTCTCTCAATAAACTAATAACTGTTAAATTAAAGAATTAAATTGCATAACACTCTAACATATCAACAGAGTCCTATGAAATGAATACATGATACATGCGTGAATCATAAGCATATCAACACATTTGCATAAAACCAAAGAAATGAAATAGAATATTATATGGAAACTAAAATTGCGTACCATAATGCTGTTTCTTTTCCACACAAACTGTGCGTCCTAGCACTATAGCCTGTCTTCCTTCTACGAGGGAAAACACTTTCCCAAGTTTCCCAAGGAGTCGGACCTTTTGACTTCTCACAAGGCAAAATCGGACTAAGAAATTTGTCTGAAGTTGCTCCTATAAATTCTCAGTCACCCAAAGTGTACGCCTAAATGTTTTCTGACCAATCGGAAACAACTGTTCCTAAACCTTCCCCCCAAAAGATCATGTCTTTCATCAGATTTTAACAGCCTAAAATATGCTGCAATTAGCTTTCCTTTGAAGATCAATTATTTGACATAAAGTCTCCTCCAACCGATACGATAGGTAATTCTATGTACTCTTTGTCACTATACTGTTAAAATGACTCGGTCAATTCCACTGAAACTTAAACATAGACCCTTTTATGTTTCAGAGATGAAATAAGAGAAATATCAGTGAACTTTCTCAAGACCTTTCTGACTTGACTATGATAACTTCAATGCACAATTTATTCAACATTAAGTTTCAATAAGTCTTCCAAATTCGCCACATTACAGGGAGCATACAACTTGAATGGACTGATAAATAAGCAATTTTCCAGTTTGCACAAATACCTTCCACTCAAATACACCTGTAATGGCTTCCCTCTCGTACATAGTCATACTTTCGATGTTAAACTTCCGAAGTATACCTTTAGGTCAATTGCCTCCACCATTTATGGCCACTGTAGAATGCACCATGATATTGGTTAGTTGGCTTTACATACTAAGGCAAATCATGAAATCCAATAGATGTCACAAGGACAAAGCACAATATATCTGATCTGCCAAGATGTAGATAGGATAATCATATAGGAATCTTTGCTAGCAAAGATGCAACTGACTGAGCATATAAAAAACCTCAGCTTCACAAACATAAACAGTTGAAAAATCTTTATCGTCAGCAATTTTGGTTCTTATAAATTACTGAAGGGCATCAGGTGCAGTTGGGATGTTAGTTGGGTTCTGAACAAAGTTACTGGAGATGCTTGTGAAGAAATTACAGAACATTTCGACAGTATCTTGTACAGATGTTCCTGTTTCATCATTTTGTTCAAGTCTAGTGTGAAAACAACCAGCTTTTTGGATGGATTCAGGCCTTTCAGGTGAAATGGGATACCTGACAATACCCACAGAAACCATGTGAGAGTATAATTATAATGAAGTACCTTATGCAGTTGTAATAGGAACTATGCTATGATGAAGTGCCTTTTAACAGGAACCATGTTATAATGAATGCCATATAACAGGAACTTACATTCCAGCCATTATGGCTTAATCGTTATGGGGTTTTTTTTCACTTAATTAAGTCTTATGGATCACACTTTTCTGGTTCATTAACAAATAAAATTAAAATGAAGCAATAAAAAGTTGTATTTGTTATTTTTGTTATTATCTTTTTTATTTTCCAGGGTAAATAAATTACGAATTTAAAAAAAATAGAAAAATTCAACTCAAACTGGTCACAACAAAACACCTTTGAGCTTCAACGGTTTAAAGCACAACTGGCTATTTCTTCTCAAGAAAACAACTCTACAGTAAATTAAAACGCAAAGCAGATTCCCATATGAGGTCACGTGATCACAGAATTCAACTCAAACTGGTCACAACAAAACACCTTTAAGCTTCAAAGGTTTAAAGCACAACTGCTATTTCTTCTCAAGAAAATGACTCTTCAGTAAATTAAAACGCAAAGCAGATTCCCAGATGGGGTCATGTGATCACAGAATTCAACTCAAACTGGTCACAACAAAACACCTTTAAGCTTCAAAGGTTTAAAGCACAACTGCTATTTCTTCTCAAGAAAACGACTCTTCAGTAAATTAAAACGCAAAGCAGATTCCCAGATGAGGTCATGTGATCACAGAACAACGTAGAAACATTACATGCCTAAAATTACCTACTCTAGTATAGCTTAGCTAAAATCAGTGATTTTTACTCTAGAAATGAATAATAAAAAAAGTTGTTTACTCCAAACCTGACACTGGTTCTGAATCAAGGTCAGCAAAAGATACAATGTTTCAAACTACTGGCAGTTTATCAGGTGAAACAGAACTGAATTGAATTTCTAAAAAAAATCAAATCCAGTAGACAAAATTATCATTACAGTAACATGTAATGGAATAAAATAAAATAAAAAAATTAAAAACTAACAAACAAATAATTAAATTAGATATACATAACACAGGAACCATGTCATAATGAAGGGCCTTATAACATGAACCCTGTTATAATCAATGTCCTTGTAACAGGAACCATGTTATAATGTAGGGCCTTGTAACAGGAATTGTGTTCTAATGAAGAACCTTGTAACAGGAACCATGTTTTAATGAAGGGTATTGTAACAGGAACCATGTTATAATTCAAGGACCTTGTAACAGGACCTGTTATAATCAATAGACTTTTAATAGGGATCATGTTATAATCAAGGGCCTTATAACAGCAACCATGTTATAATATAAGGCCTTACAGACCTTTCTTTAAGAATAACATTTTTTGTTCTCCAATTGTAGGTGGAAGAAAGCTTGATTTAGCTTAGTCTGTTTACCAATTTTCTGCCATAGTCCCGAACATTTTCATATCATAAAGTTATCTATACAAATTTGTATTGACAAAGTTAACATATACATGCATGAAACTTTATTTATGATGCCTTCAGGCATTGAATAAACAGCGCTCTCAGGTGTTATTGGTAATGTGACTTTTGTGTTAGAGTAAGAAAACAATCCATGGAACTGGCAACTATTGCCAAATGATCATCCATCAGTTACAAAATGTATTTGATTTGAAATAATTCCTAAAAATAGCATAGTAATGATTAATAAACTATTAATATAATTATACTGTATGTCAAGTTTCAATTTAAATTCTTTTTTTTCTAGGAGACAGCAGTATGTAGGAAAGGTTGAAAATCTTTGTTGGGAGCAGAGTCCAGGCTTGGGGATGGGGAAGAAAATATTTGTGTCCACGGAAAAGAATGTCCTTGCTGCTATTCATACTCTCAATGGCAGCATTGGTAAGTCATTCTGATAGTTAGTTCCACCTTTATTCCAAATTTTATCAGAATGTCTTTGTTATCGTAGGACTTCATTCCATTGTTGGTTGTGGGACTTTTCTTATACTGTATGTATTAGATGAATTTCAGAGCTATCTGTAGGGAAAGTCCCACCCTCCAGAACCACCACTTTCTATTTTAAAACTAATATTATCTTGAATGAAGCAGTGGTGTGCATAAATATGTCCACCCTCTGATAGACAGGGTGTCATCAAAAACGATTTTACCCTGTTAAAGTCTCATGATGATCACCAACTCTCTTTCCTCACTAGCAGGCTGTAGAGCTGGTTTGGTATCATAGTTTATCACAATACAGGCTGGAACTACCATACATGACAGTGTATCACAATACAGACTGGAAGCACTGTACAGGACAGTGTATCACAATACATGCTGGAACTACCCATGCAGGATAGTGTATCACAGTACAGACTAGAACTACCCCTACAGGATAGTGTATCACAGTACAGACTAGAACTACCCATACAGGATAGTGTATCACAGTACAGATTAGAACTACCCATACAGGATAGTGTATCACAGTACAGACTAGAACTACCCATACAGGATAGTGTATGGTCCATCATTCTGATGATGAAAGTACATGTACATGTCGACCTCAGACTGTTTAAACTAACTTGCAGTGTTCCAGTGAAAAGTAATAAATCATGTCAACACCCTTCAGTTGAGAAAACCACCAGAAAGTAACAACCATCCATACTTCACATTTTGACTCTTATTTGCTACCTTAGATTCGATTTCTTGGTTCGTGACAAATACGGTAATCATGTGATCTGGCTCTCACATAATATCATTGGCTATTATCAGACGACAACAGGTTAACTAATTTGTTACAGTGATGGTGATTTTAAGAATTTATATATTCTGTTTGAGAACTAGGGGTATGGCAATTATTTGGAAACAGTAATTTTTTGGGGTGTATTTTTAAAATAGTGTACTTGTCAGCAATCCTGAGATTTTCCCGAAATCAACTGGCGATACAAAGCTAGTAACTTAAGGTCATGTAGTGTATATAAGATAAGTAGACAATAGGTGCTACTATGCAGAAGAAAAAAAATGCCAAATGCCAAAAAATCTTAATACCACGATACCATAGAACCCATGATATCATAGGAAACTACCATATAGTTAGTAAGAGTTACTTAATTAATAATATTTTAAATACTGATTTTCTAAATTATTGGGTTTGTACTGTAGGATGAGTCATTCAGATAATGTGTACATCCATTCATAAGTTCCAGGGTTGAAAAAATAGTTAACATCACATGATGCTAATGGCAATCATGTTCTTTTTAAATAAGGATAGGCTGACCTAACTCTTAATTAGCTAGTTAATTAGTGCAGAATTAGGCACTGTTAGTAGTACCACCGGTCTTGGAAGTTATTCAGTTGTACTGAGTGCAATTTGTTTATTTTAATCATTCATTGGAATTACAGTCCACAAAATATTTAAGATTAAATGGAATAATAGCTGTCATAGAAATACTGTGAATAATTTGAAGACAATTATATTTATAGCTATTACAGAATTACTGTAAGTTTGCTTAAATACATTTTTGGACTATATAATAGTGATTCTTCTGTACTGTTAATACATCATTACAATAGAGACCATCATTCTGAATACCTTTGGAACTTATTTGGATTACTTGATACTTTTGGAATTGATAGAACATTTAGGACTTTGGTATCTCATTTGCCATGATCTAAGTTATTTATAATTCTTTTACTTTGTATTTTAGGGAAATAAATAATATTTTAAATTGGAAAAAAACTTGTTGGTTTTTGCCCTTTCTTGCTATTTATTTTAAGACCACAGAGTCAGAACAATAAGCAGTAGTCTTCATTATCATAAGTAAGTCAGTGTCACCATTATCATAAGCAAGTCAATATCCCCATTATCATAAGCAAGTCAATGTCCCCATTATCATAAACGAGTCAGTGCCCCCATTATCATAAGCAAGTCATTGTCTCTATTATCATAAGCAAGTCATTGTCTCTATTATCATAAGCAAGTCAATGTCTCCATTATCATAAGCAAGTCAATGTCTCCATTATCATAAGCAAGTCAGTGTCCCCATAATCATAAGCAAGTCAATGTCTCCATTATTCTAAGCAAGTCAGTGTCCCCATTATCATAAGCAAGTCAATGTCTCCATTATCATAAGCAAGTCAATGTCTCCATTATCATAAGCAAGTCAGTGTCCCCATAATCATAAGCAAGTCAATGTCTCCATTATTCTAAGCAAGTCAATGTCTCCATTATCATAAGCAAGTCAATGTCTCCATTATCATAAGCAAGTCAGTGTCCCCATAATCATAAGCAAGTCAATGTCTCCATTATTCTAAGCAAGTCAATGTCTCCATTATCATAAGCAAGTCAATGTCTCCATTATCATAAGCAAGTCAGTGTCCCCATAATCATGAGCAAGTCAATGTCTCCATTATTCTAAGCAAGTCAATGTCTCCATTATCATAAGCAAGTCAATGTCTCCATTATCATAAGCAAATCAGTGTCCCCATAATCATAAGCAAGTCAATGTCTCCATTATTCTAAGCAAATCAATGTCTCCATTATCATAAGCAAGTCATTGTCTCAGTTATCATAAACAAGTCAGTGTCTCCATGATCATAAGCATGTCAGTATCTCCATTATCATTAGCAAGTCAGTGTCTCCATTATCATAAGCAAGTCATAACAAGTCAGTGTCTCCATTTATCATAAGCATGTCATAAGTCACTGTCTCCATTACTATAAGCAAGTCATAACAAGTCAGTGTCTCCATTATTATAAGCAAGTCATAACAAGTCAGTGTCTCCATTTATCATAAGCATGTCATAAGTCACTGTCTCCGTTTATCATAAGCAAGTCGGTGTCTTTTTTCCGCATGATAATTCTGTACACATATAGTTTGCTTTATAGAAATCGAAACCCTTTGCAAGTGGAAAAATTTGGGAAACAATTGGAACTTAATGAACTTGCTTGTATGATTGGTTTGGCTTGTGATTTTTGAGCATACATGTACGTAAAACGTACGTGAATTCGTCATGACCAGTTAAGATTCTAACTTTAAATACCATGGGTGTCCTACAAATTAAATAATGTCTCTGTTGAAAGTAACAATTCTATCAAACTCCTTTTCCATGAGCTGACTCTTATGGCAATTTTCACAGTTTACTAATCAACGTATTTATTTTGTACTAGTTTTTTGGACATGGCTGCTTGGTATAAATCTTCAAGCTTTATTTCATTTCGTTCATGTGCATCTGTGTTAATGTATATGGTATTGTGTATGCCAGGTGTTACTCATGTAAGTTTGAGAACAGACCAACATTACGTTGTATTCTCCAACAGAAGTTTCAGACTTTTTAACACAGAGTAACAGTTATGCTTGGAAGACCGCTTCAGTGGCTTATTGGTTAGAGTCCGCCTCAGATGCAAGAGGTTGCTGGTTCGATCCCTAACTGAGTCATTCCAAAGGCTTATAAAAATGGTACTAACAGCTGCCTTGCAAGGCGCACAGCATTAAGAGGTTCATGTTAGGACCAGTTAGGTGTGAGAATAATGTGGCTGGGTGGAACATTGTGCTACATGTTTGCGGCATGATGCCCCAATGCTAGACATCATTATAAACTGCCACACTGCAGACATCGTAGCGATGTGACTAAAAACTTGGTAAAGCTACGTTAAAAATCCAAATCACACACACACACACACACACACACACACACACACACACACACACACACACACACACACACACACACACACACACACACACACACACACACAGTTATACTTGACATGAGTAGAGATTTGAGACCCAGTTCCTCCTAACTTAAGGAGGTGTACATGTATATGCACTTACTTATGAAAAGTATTGGCCAGCCTTTATTGGTGAGAATGTAGATGTTGTTTCAATTGATACTGTGAACAAAAGTGAAATCACAGTACAACACTAATTAATGCTGTACTGATGTAACTTTTTGCCGATTATGCCGATACCGCGTATAGTTGATTATTAAAATTGCCGATACTGATTATGAGACTGATTATTTCATTATTATTTGTTTTATAACAATGACTGGTTCAGAAACATAAACCTATTAGTGTAAAGCAAGCAGGTATTTTGCCGTGTGAGTTATAACAAGGTTGTTTATGCAGCAAGTGAATTTGAACTTCTATACAAAAACAAACAGAAACCAGATAAGAAGTACATTGCTATTTATAGAAAATATTTGGCTTGTGATTTTTGAGTGTACATGTGCGTAAAACTTATGTGAATTCGTCATGACCAGTTAAGATTCTAACTTTAAATACCATGGGTGTCCTACAAATTAAATAATGTCTCTGTAGAAAGTAACAATTCTATCAAACCCCTTTTCCATGAGCTGACTCTTATGGCAATTTTCACAGTTTACTTATCAACGTATTTATTTTGTTACTAGTTTTTTGGACATGATGCCCCAGTGCTAGACATCACTATAAACTGCCTCACTGCAGACATTGTAGCGATATGACTAAAAAAATTGTTAAAGCTACGTTAAAAATCCAAATTTTTCACACACACACACACACACACACACACACACACACACACACACACACACACACACACACACACACACACACACACACACACACACACACACACACACACACACACACACAGAGCTATACTTGACACGAGTAGAGATTTGAGACCCAGTTCCACCTAACTTCAGGAGGTGTTCATGTATATGCACGTACTTACGAGAAGTATTGGCCAGCCTTTATTGGTGAGAATGTAGATGTTTCAGTTGATACTGTGAACAAAAGTGAAATCACAGTACAACACTAATGTATGTTGCTAAATAGCCGAACCTTATGATATATCCCAAGGTACAGATGTCATAATTGGTGGAATTTTGCCCCACATTATTTTTTCAGCAATCAACACCTGATTAAAGTGATTCCTTCTAGCAGTGGAAGAAGGATTTGTTCTAAGGTCATTGTTGTGTCTGGAGTGTGGTATAGCAGGAATTTGTATGTTTCGTAAATTCCATTTGAAAACATGTTCTTATGTAAATAAGGGTACACTGTAAACTCCTGGTATTTTTATTGTTTGTAGCTTGAAATTTTTCATTCATTACCGGTACTTGTCATTTGTGTCTAGGTATTATGTTGGATCCACTTTCTTTGCCCACGCAACACATCACACTCCTAAACAATAAGAAAACCAGACAATATTTTGTTGTTAGTTTAATGGCACTTTAAATACATTGCTGGCTATGTCTTACCAAGTCAGTGAGAGCTATGTGCCTTTCCCTAGGCAGTCAACCTGGGGTGGCCTAGGCAGTCAACCAGGGGTGGCCTAGGCTGTCAACCTGGGCTGGCCTAGGCAGGTATTGGACACAGGATCCTTGGATTATGAATCTTATCATCTATCAGGCAATATGTAAACCAAGTGTTGCAGGTTTGATACCTGAGATGGCCAGCCCGCTGCCACTGTTTGTCCTTGGAAAAGGCACCTAGCTTCCATTTCTGTAGCATCATATACGTGTAATCATTAATGCATGTAAAGTGCTGTTAGAACCAACAACAAACAAAATTGTCTGATGTTCTTATTGTTAAGTGTGTGGTGTGTTTGGCAGGCCTGGTTTATGGAATAACATTCTATGTAAAATTTCATTGATTAATGAACTTGATTTGCCAGTTAACTTAATAAAACAATATGGTCCATTAAAAAATGCAGGAAAGTGCCTAATGAATGAAAATAAACTCCTTTGAAATGGATGTAATTTTTATTTCAGAATTTAAATAATTTCTTTTTATTTCAAGACAGAGTTTGAGTTTTTCTGAGTCTTCAAGATTTTACAGTGACCCTTTAAAAGTTATGAGGGAATCACTGTTTTCTGAAAATTTCAACCTATGTGCAGCACTATCTAAAATTATTATTTAACCAGTCTCAGAGCTTTATCTCACTGGCAGTTAGACTGAACAAATCACGTTTCATAAAATAAATTTAGCAGGCAGCCATGACTCGGTTGTAAATATTTGCAATAAGTATCCAAATATGGCAGTATCTTTAATGTATCTTTTTACATTTTGTAGCATGGAGGAAAGTTTTTGAAGATGGACCTCGTGGAAGAGTTGACCAGCTGTTATATAACGATGATGGTGAGTTTGCAAAAGATGGACATGCTTCTGCTGATATGTGCCATTGTTGAAGGGTTTTCCCTGAAGCAGTTCAAAACCAGCATCACAGCTTTTTCTTCAGAGACCCCTGTCATGATCTTGGTAGTCAAAAGTGACTAATTTCTGAAATATTTATTGGCCTGCTTTTTGCAAGATGGACCAGTACTTCAGGACCGTCATTTTACAGTTAAAGAGACTAAAGGACACTGATTTATTAACCATGCAAAAATGTGCCACTGACAGTACTTTAGCCAGAGGGGGAATCAACCTTTACACTGAGTGTATTTACCAAAGATTTGATGTTATTTGATATTTCTTGAGTATTGATAGAATTTCCTATGAAAGAATGCAACAGATAAACCTGACAATTAAGTTCATATTTATTTAAATTTCGATAAATGCAGATATTTTGAACATTCATGAGAGCAGTGAAATATAAGAATCTATCCATTGTAAAAGACTTAAAAAAATCGTAAGCCTTGACGGAAACTCCACAAGCCTGGACTCCTAATTCCATATGCCCAAAATTGAACACTATTTACCAATTTAAATGATTGTGTTTTATATATGCAGAAAATCCGACTTGAAAGAAACATTGCCGCTGTTCACAAACTTATCAAAAATCCATAATACATCTGGCTTAAATATTCTTATTCATAGCAATGATATGTAATAATTTTTGTTGTCCTACACATATCAGCTCTCTTCAATTTACCTTTATTGGGTTGTTCCACATCCGGATCGTACCTATGCAAATTAACACAGTGGGCTCACCCACTGCAGACTTCAAACACGTGTCAGTAGCTATTTGTCAGCCAGTTAAGTAATATGTGAAACAGTTGTTTATACCTGACCTCTTTGCCTTTTAATTATTGCCCTTTAAACTGCCTAATGGATAGTTTTACATAAGCTCCAATCACGAGTGTTTACCGTTTATACATTCTACATGTACCGAAAGTGGTGGTGGGGTTTTTGTTTTGTTTTTTGTTTTTTTCTTAAAATATTTTTGAAGATTACAGACAATTATTTTTTGTTGAAAAATGAATGTGTGTGGAGGGGTTGGGAGTCCAAAGTCATGTTTTTAACATGACACGCTGAGTTACAATTTTATTAAAATCAGATCTTCATTTCACATAGGACAGTGGTGATCGGATTTTAATCAGATTGCACCATGTTATGACAGGTTGTTCAACATCATGAAAATACATTTCTGCATTTCTTCAGCACAATCAAAGTTTTCTCTGACAAATTTGATTATTTTTTTTCAACAAACCCGATGGGTACCTCTCTTACAATACTGGATGGGCTCAATCTGAAATTTGAGGGGACCTGGGCATTGGGCTGTTGTACTTTTTAGCACTGTAATAGAGGATTCTGACAATTGACAATTGAAACATTTTGAAAACCATAGTTGTTCTGTGTTGAAACTACTTATTTTCACAGTCGCCAAAGGTGAACACACTGTTTAGATGGGAATAAGTGCCACGAAAATAACATGAGTTTTAAGCTATTGTCATTCATGTCTTTTCCTTTCCATTATCGTGCTTACACAGCTGAAATTCTTATAGTCACAGATTAAAAACAACAGTAATAATGTAACAAGTCTTTCTTTTGCCACAAAGCTTTTTTTATCTAGCAATTTGAAATTGTTTCAGAGGAGATTTAAATTCATTTGTGGAATGTTGAGGATCAGCACATATGTATCATACTTTCCATAGTTGTAGTACTTGTTTTAGAAGATGACTTAAACGAATGCACATTGTAGGGACTGATCATTTAATGTTTTGGGTGAGGATTTGGTCTGGGAATTTAAAAAAAAAATAAGATGTTCTGTATTTGCATGATGTCATGTATTTGTGTGAATGAGCTTTTAGAGGTTATTGTACTTCTTTTATATTACATTACCCTGTATTTATTGTTAACTCTGGAAGGAAAAAAAATAATCGAGTATGAATGTAAAAATAATGGATATTTTCTTTTTCAGCACTGGTAACTGTTATTGGAGGAAGGAGAATAATAAGATGGGACTCTACATCAGGAAATTTAATGTGGGAGTTTTTCCTTCCTGGAAACACAGATAAACCGTAAAATTTTCTTTACACTTTTCAAAAGCTAGACATAGGGTTAGGCCTGACTTTGAAAAACAAAATTACCACAAATTTTGTTTTTTGCCACTTTGTCATTTGTTTTGGCCACAGCCCAATCCATTGAAAACCTTTTGTCCATATGTTTTCTTTGAATGTCTTGTGCACATTTTTTTCAAAAATATTGCTTTTATTTTTATGAGTGCTAAAATATTTATATAAAAGTAACAGAAATATCGATATTATGACAGACCTGTTTACCCATACATTTGCTTGTCAGTATTTTAAGCAATGTCTCTCTGTATTTTTAGAAGGCAGTCAGTATTTTCATTCAGTGTTTCTAACATCTTAACGCAACACACATCACCTGTAAAACAACACACAAATAGTAGACACTATCAATACACTATAATTACCTTTATGTAATATTGCACACATACTGACTATACAATATTCTGTAAATAACTTCTAGTTTGTTAAGATGCTGGCATTCAGGCAATTCTGCGTTTCAGGGCAAAATCTGCAGAAATTGAACACCACTGACTTAAAAATCCTGTTTATATTATAGTGATATAAACCAAAAGAATATCTCCACACACCCAAATTCATTCCATTATTTACCTCCATTTCTTTCTCTAGAAAATTTGTTTTCTCAGCTTCACACATATCTATAACATTTTAAATAAAGTAAGTTCTCTACAATTTACATGGTTAAGGAAGACTTGATATAAAACATTATGACGTTGTTACTATCCATCCACTCAGAAAATAATAACTTTATCTGGATAGGTGAAGGAAATCTTGTTTATTTCATAAAATCTAGTATCAGCTTGTCAACATTTACTAGAATGGAAATGAGCTTCATATATTATTTTGTACAAAGTTTGTCAACAATATCAAACTGATCCACTTGGAATTAATATTTTAATGAAGGCTTAGTCTGTGGGTTTTTAATGGTGACATAATAGGCACTCTTTATCCTATCCAGCTGGTCATCTGTCCACTCTTTGGTAAAATTCTTTGGTTTTAACTTCAGGACCAATAGAGCCTCAATGGTCTGATTGGCTAGTGAGGATCTCTGATCTGTAACATTTTAACTTGTCAGCTGTGCTCAGTGACAAATTCATATTTATGATCAACTCACACAGAATCACCTTGGCACGTGTTATTTGCTTTTGAAGCATGTGTTGATCACTGACTTCCTTTCCCTTCATCATTGAAAAATATTTCTATTTTCCTTCACTAAAGATTCCAATTTTGCGTGATTGTCCGATTCCACATGCCGTGAAGTCATTCCTTCCACCATGTGCACAGGAAAAGTCTAAGTTACAAACAGTACAAAGCACCAAATGTTCTCCTTTTGACAATGGTTTAAGGCATGGCCACAGAGTATTATAAACTGGTAGAAAATGCTGCTTTCTGTGTTTAGACTTTCCATTTTCATCATCAGTTTCATGCTGAAACTTTCTTGTCAGCGGCATTTTCTTTATTTAAACAACCGGATGTTGAGAATGTTAAACTCAGTGATGTGGCACAGACTTTGGACGCGGACCGAAGAGACAATACAACGAAAGGAAACGGAATTTAAAAAACGGCTTAAAAATTAATTTTAAAAACTTACTAAATAAATGCAACCTCAAATCGTATTTTCATATCAGTGACCATACGGATGGGCTTTATTCCGTACAAATACGGTAAAATACGGACGGGTAAACAGGTCTGTTATGACCAAAACTTGTTTTATTGCAAAGACTACAAGGATAAAACATTGTCACTGTTAGCTATATTGAATTTATCATGGCATGCATGGTAACACTCATAATTTCTCATAGCATGGCATGTGATTATGGTCACATTCTAAATCTTTTATAGCATACTTTTTTTTCACAGTAACACCTCATAAGTTACCTAGGCATACCTTATCTTCATGGCAACATCTCAAAAATTACCCAGACAGGCTTTATTGTCATGGTAACACCTCAAAGTTAATCAGGCAAACCTTATCTTCATGGTAGCACCTCAGAAGTTACCCAGTCTTGCCTTATCTTCTGGTAACACTTCAAAAGTTACCCAGACATGCTTTATGTTCATAGTAACACATCAAACATCACCCAGACATGCCTTATCTTCATTGTAAATGAAATAAATGAAAATGGATCATGTGGCATCTTAATGCTCTTCGATCATTTCCAGTTTCAGAATATTACATGGATGAGTACAGGAATTTTACAATAGTGCCTGTTTGCATGTTTTGCAGAAATAACACAGTATCTCTATATTCTAGCAGGTGACTGACAGGAGTCTGCTAATGTCTGAACATTTGTTTAAACTGATTTGGTTTCGGTTTTATTTTCTCAGAGCTCAGTCACTTTTTGATAAGAAACATGTTTAGATTGAGATCATATCATTACAGTGCTCTGTTATTTGATCTAAATATGTCAGATATATTTGAGCACTTTCCCATCAGAGAACACTGTTATGTGTCAATGGTAATCTCCAGTACAGGTTCATATTAGTGTTGATGATTTTGTGCCAGTGGGCAGGTGATCAGCTTTAAAACACATTTCTTCATGCCATTGATATAATAACTTTGCTAATTGATGAAAGATATGGCATGACTATAGTATAATTTCAGTCAGTACCCTGTGATACATTCATACTCACGAAGAAAGTTGATGTATGTCTAATTGCAAATCTGGCTCATGATTAACTGCATGGGGTACAAGCAGTTCCTGCTCTCTGAAGATGGTCATAACAAGTATGAATGGGGTACAGTACAGGGCATGTAAATTATGTGATTTTACTGGTCTGGAGATTCGTCGATAACTAACTGACAGACAAGTAACTCGGGCAAATCAAAGAGCTATGAAGCGCATGATTATAGATGAAGACACCATAAATCTTTATGATGCCTTTGTCCACTGTTTGATTTTTACCAATTCCCTGAATGAAGAAAGCTTGCCAATTCAAAGAAATTTCCACAATCCCAAATATCACAAGTTTCTCACACAGCACTGACCCTACCATTACCCTTATTGCCACAAATAAAGCAGTTCTTTTTGGTACTATGTAATCAACTCGAACATGCGTGGTGTGGTGCCTCATCTGGAACAACTGTAGACATACCATCAGCACAGACACATCATAATACTGGCCACTGTGATCTTTGCTGGAATGGTCACTCTGGGATTTTGGCACCAAGCATCAACTATTAACACACCACACCAGTTCTGCTTCAGTCTAGACTTATACCTTTGACATGCAAGACTGGGTTCAGTGACCTGTGTTCTTGGTATACCCAGTTTTGGCTTCAAAACACAGATATTGCTCAGTGCCTTATTGGTACCAACAAGGTACTTTGGCACACCTCAGCCATTCATGTACATTCCATCATCGTATGCAGGCCCTGATACTGCATATGATGACCATTCCCGTGTTAGCTGGTTGCAGATTTTAACACCACTATCCAAGGTGAGAACAGTCTAGGCTAACTTGATCTTGGAAAGCGGATAACCTTTTAGCAGTTATGTTGCTACAACAAGCAAAATGATGTGACAAACAGCTTTTTTCGGTTTTGGAGTTTTGATTTGTAATCTTAATGCATTTAATCATTTAATTATTATTTCACTACAAAATTTCAGTTTTTAATCAAACTGGGTATGTTGCATTGTACTGATGAGACCTAGGCTAAATTTGATTGTTAACATTTTAGTTGGTTTATAGCCCCTGATTGTTATACCCACCCACTTTCATTTCTGCACAGTAGCCAGTAATTGTTAGTGGATTTCATCCAAATTTGGTATGCAGGTTGATTTTCATGAGACCTTAGCGGAGTTCAGTTGCCAACATTATTGATCATTTAGCAGAGTTATAACCCTTGAGTTTCAGACCAACCCACATTTGTGTCAGTCTGCATTATTCTCTCCTTAGACCTCAACCAATTTTATAAACATCATCCTAATGATGGGGCGAATGAAAGGCATCAGTTCCTAGAATTTGTTTTATGTCAGTAACAAAACAGTAGTAGCATCATTTCTGGTAAACTGATGGCAGTGGAGGAGAATTCTCATGGTTCTCTTCACCACATTGTATTTGGCAATAATTACTGCATCAGTATTCAGTTACATATGGTTAAGTGAATAAATTTGAATTTGTCATTAAATTTGCAACGATAGCAGCTTACTATTTGGAAAATCTTGACTTGAAATTGATTAATTGGTAGATTATCTTGTTGATTTTCTATTCTTCCAGTGCAACAGCTGCATTGACAGACAAGACAAGAGGTAAAGTACACATTATATGTACAGTAGTAGAAAGATACAGGAAAATCATGTACTCTGTGATAATGTTAACTTGTATGGTTGTGTAAGTCTGTATTATATTGTACAATATGATGATTATTGAATTTAGAAACTCATAGTTTGGGATACAATTGGCATGGATGAGAGGTATTACTTGTAAAATTGCTAAGTTTGAAATTTCTATCACCTATCATTTTTCGGCGGGACGGGTTTGTTCATAGCAGTATTGAGTGTCATAGGTTTATCTGTTGATTCCATGTTATTATTGTTATGTTTTTTAATGTAGTATGTGATCAGATGATGATATTTAAGCTTTAGCAGGTGCTATATCCATCTCATTATATTGATAGAAATATTCTTTGATGGGAATAAAGAGCCAAATTTTGTTTTCATTAAAAATAACCATAAGGATGAGCTACAGATGTTGTGATCACCGTAGTCACTTACCTCAGTTACCTCAGTAACTTGCTGCATGTAATTCAGTCAGTTGCCTAAGTCAGTTCCATGTGTACAGGATACAGTAGCAGTGGCCCATACGTATGGTGTGTAATTTGAAAATCAACAAAAAAAGAAAAAAAAAAAAGGTCGTTTTGTTTGACATGCAAGTTATTATATGGCCCATGATTAATATTGAATATACGACTGTAACTTTGTCTTCAGGAATCTTCAGGAAGGAAAATTCTCTCAACATATTACTCACCATAGCCTTGGAAATCCAGTAGATATATTCAGTTTGATTTGATTTTTGTAGTCAGTAAACATCTTGTCTCTGGGATGTTTGTGTGGATGATAAATAAATCAACAATTTCTTTGTGCATTCTAAAAGTAATTTTTATTAATTAATTGTTCATTGAAATTGTAAACCTGTGAAGCATAATGGCCAATACCCAACACTAGTCCAAACTGACCAATGTTTGAAATGATGAATTTTTTTTCCATTTCTTTAGATGTATCAGTTTGCTGTGTATAGTTGTTAGGTGTTTAAGGTATCTGTCTGCTGTGTACAGTTTTTATAGGTATTCAGTGTACCAGTCTGCCATGTAAAGTTTGTATAGGTATTTAAAGTACCAGTCTGCCATGTAAAGTTTGTATAGGTGTTCAGTGTACCAGTCTGCCATGTAAAGTTTGTATTGGTATTTAAATTACCATTCTGCTGTGTAAAGTTTGTATAGGTGTTAAATGTATCAGTCTGCTGTGTAAAGTTTGTATAGGTATTTAATATATCGGTCTGCTGTGTGTGGATTTTATAGGTACATAATGTACCAGTCTGCTGTGTGAAGATTTTATCGGTATTTAATGTACCAGTCTGCTGTGTAACATTTGTGTAGGTATTTAAGGTAAATTATACTGTTAAAACAACTTGTAGTTGACACAGATTTCACAGGTGAAAATACCTGATTAATTTTTAGTCTTATCCTTGCAGTTAATACCAGTAAAACTAACTAAATATAAAATAAATATCTCCATTCATTATATGGCTTAATTCTGCATGTAGAATATTCCAGATTCATCAAATTTGCACAATTTTATGAAGCTAAAATGTCATAATTTTGAAAGAAGCTATAAATTTTTTGTTTTTAGGAGGCCATGTTTTTGCCCTGTCAGCAGAAGGTCTTTATGGGCTTAGCATGTCTGATGGTTCACAAAAATGGAGAGTGCCACTTTCAGACATGTGAGTACTGTTATGTATATTTAATTTGCTTTGTTTTATATGTTGTGGGTAACCAACATTGTATCTAGTTGCTGACCTTGCCTAAAATCAGTTACAGTTTTGTAAGAAAACTTTTTTTTCTTTCTGAGTGAGGATTATTATCTTAAGTTGAGTTAAGGGCATTGTATTTTGTTTTATATAGTTATACTTGGACTACATGATTTCCATCATGTGTCTTATGGTAGCAAACTTTCTAATCTTTCTTGAACAATGAACTTTTTGATCCTCATCTAGGGTTTTGTTTTGCATCTTAGTTACATAACTGATGTTTTTCTGAAAATCTGTTATTTATGCTTTAAGATCTTGGTAGAATCAGTTGTATTATGTTGTGTCTAGTAATTCTTTTGGGCTTGAATTTATTTCTTCAAATTATTTAATTCAAGTAATTCTTCTCAGAAAATATAGAGTACTCATTAAAAGAATAATATTCTTGGACAGAGACATCCACTTGGATTTATAGTGAATTCAAACCTGGAATTTTACTGTGATTCAACAAAAGACTGTTGCTTCAACACCACATTACAGGCCACCACAGACACAGCAACATCTTCAGCATTGGATTAATTTGGATTTCCACTAAAATTTATTCAGAACTTTAATTATTGTCTGTAATTCAATGATTATTTAGGATTTAATTTGCAATACCACAAGTTCCTTTTTTATATATTTTCACTTTGTATTCTAGGGAAATAAATTATTTGTTGAATTTTACAAAGCTTGTTGCTTTTCACTTTTTTCTGTTGCTTATTTTAAGAGCATAGACTCAAATTAGTACACTATAATCTGATAATGCACAGTTTCTAATGGTTAACAGAAATGGATTGTGCCACTTTCAGACAATTAAGTTCACTATAATGCAGTATTTTTAATGGTTCACAGGCATGGGCAGTGCCACTTTCAGACGTGGGTACACTATAATGCACTATTTTTGATGCTTTGCAAAAATTCACAGTGCCACTTTCAACCATGTGAGTACACTGTAATGCACTATTTGCAGTGGTTCATATAAATGGACTGTGTTACGTTTAGACATGCATGTTCTTTGCAATGTGCTATGCTTATGCACATTTGAATTATCTTATGACATGTAACAGTGTGATGTGACACTTTGCAACATTACATGTGTATGGTAACACCATTTAGAAATGCAATATCAACATAATTGTCTGCTTTGGATCTTGCAATATTTCTGAGGGTGTTTGGTTGTGAAGAACTTGGAGGGATGAGAAGTGTTCTTGTTCTCCTAAGAGGTCTACAGGTAAGGGCAGTCTTTCCACTATGTTGAGGCACAAGGATACCCCTAGAGGAGGGTAAAGAACCATTTCCCATCCTCCTAAAATAACCTCTTAGCTGGGGCAATCCCGTAGCTATTAGGAGGAATTACAGGAAGAACTTATCCTTACATCCAAGTCCCACCCTCATCAAAGCTTTTGTTGGAAATGTATGTCCCCACCCAAGGGGAGCAAGAGCCTGCTACCACCCTTCATGGTGGCCCAAGCATAGTCTGATCCCTAAGTGGAAGTAGATCCCACATAACCCAATGATGTGGTAGTCAGACTGGTTCTTGGTTCTCCCTGTTCTAGAATTCTAAAAGATTTTATCTTATGGGAGGTTGGAATTATGATACCTCATATACCTGAAGGTAATAATGACAGGTGTGTATTACATTATTAAAATTAGTTTTACCCACCAAAAAACATTTCTGGATGTCCACGACCACTGTCTTTGAACCAAGCCTATAAGGTTATAGCTTCAGTAGACCTGATTATTGAGAGCAAACACCCTCCTTCCATCTGCTGCAGCAGTTGGTGCAGATCATAGAGATCTCTGATCATCTTTTAGACAAGATCCAGGGCCTGGGTAACTTGACTCCTTTCTTTTTGGAAAGCGAACTACCAATGTCATTGTCATCATGCTGGTACCATACACTCTGCGACATATAATCTTGGACAAAAACATTGTAGCAGTTAACATAGCAAACAGGGCCCCAAATGGCTGAGTGGTCACCTTTACTGATCACTGTCATCTCACCACTGAGTCTCTGGCTTAGCCAATGTGGGTAAGTGAGAAAGTTTGCCAGTAGCTTCCCATGGGTTGGTGTTTCTCACCGGGTTTTTTTGTGGGTACTTCCTTTGCCAGTTATACTGGCTGCCATGTATAACCTATCATGTGCTGAGAAATGGCATTAAACCCAAAATAACAAGAACAACATGGCAAGCATACTGTTTTATAAGGTGGATTGGAACATTTTCCATGCCACCAACTAGTTAATGTGGAATATTGTAGCAACTTCAATCCTCAATTTGGCATCGCTTGCAATTTTTTCTTACTGAAATATGGGGCTGTGATAATGCATGTGAGTTCACAACCTGCATTACCAAGGTAATTAGCAAGGTCATTTGATGGCTTATGTCTTAACTGCTTTGTCAGATTCGGATCTGGTGAGATAAGGTGCCTGTCTCTGCTCAACTTTACTGAATTGTATCTTTCCTTGGCTTTCCATTCCACACCCAGTTATAGAGGATTATGGAAGCAGCAGGACAAAAACTACCTCTCCAGCTTTCATTACTCTCTGCTATCATTCAGGCCAAATCATTATCAGCTGCCAGTGAGAGATGATTGTTGGCCAAATGAGAGAAGGCACTGCACTTCTTATATTTCACCCTCAGTCTAATTTCAGGTGGCAACAGGTCTGTCAATTTCACAGGCTATTCAATGAAGGTGATAAGAACCAAGCCTTCTTCTTGCCCATGTCTTCACATAATCATCACTGACTTGCTGTCATCCACCAACAACCTGCCTATAGACACCAGACTCCTTTTTTCTTGGCAGTTTTGGATCAACCATATTTCTGCAAAACAAAAGGGCAATTCAAGTTCTGGATGGGATTCAGAATTTGTTTGTTTAGCTTCTTTCCCCATTCTCTTCCATTCCATATGGACATACCATCCTATCTAGAGAAAGCTGAAGGAGATTTGTTCATTATATGACCAGTAGGCAGTGGGGAGAGTTCGCAAGCCAAGCTCTCCAGTGTTTTATTCCATGCACACCAGCATTTTATCCACCTTGGTGTAACATTTTTGACCAACCTCAACCTTGTTTGCCTCCCTCACATTCACATAGGTTATCAAGCTCACTGAATCAATTTTCCAGCAGGGTATGGATTTCAACAAGAGAGTGCTCAGTGCTGCAGTGTTCTTTGTGGCTGCCTTTTCATACATCCATGCTGATAGATCTGTTGCATGCCTCTTCTGGTTAATGCTATCAGTGGGTTATGATCTTAACTGAAATGGTGTTATTTATTCATCAGGGCACAACAGACAGTGTCTAAAATGGTAATTCTTCTGGACAAGTCCAAATAAGTCGTCTTGGTTTGCAAAGATGCCAGTTCATACAACTGGGGAGCCCACCAGTTGGCAGCTTTACCACTATGGCAGTTCGAACCCGAAGAAGTTATATCTTCACATTGACATTCTAGAAATGAAGGCTGTAGTAAATGCATTTCATTTCTGGAAGAATTAACTCTGTGGGAAGTTCTTTATCGTATTGGACAACTCACTGCTGTTGACCTACATCCTCAAACAAAATTACCTAAACTATGCATTCTGGTTTTGGTCTTTCAGCACTAATCAGCCGGCTATGGATCATGGTCCAGATCAGACATTTCTTGCAGGCTTAATGTCCAGGTTGATTTTGCTGTCAAGAAAGGCCTGGATCCTTCACATTGAGTGGTCCATTTATCTCAGCAGATTTGTGTGCTTCAGGTATGTCCTGTGATAGAACTTTTTAAGGTGGAATCACACAAACTGCCCACCTTTTGTTTCTCCAGTCCCAGATCCAGAAGCATGGGGTTTGGATGCACTGTCAGTCAGTTGGGAGAGGTTTTGGGGCTACTCTATCTTCTCCCCACCCTCATTCTGGCTAACTTATTTTCTCCACAATTTATTTTTGACAACCTCAGTCAGATCCTGCAAATATATGTGATAAGTTCATCTTTAGTGCAGGGCTGGAACAATCTTCTCACTCAGCTGGCTTTTCTGCTAAATTTGGAGAAGTCGGTCTCTCTCCACCCAGCACATGGTTCATCAAAGTATGCAGTTCTTAGCTCATCTCAACCATCATTCAGACACTGTCCATGTGTAATTGGTTTCTCAGAGTCATTTTTCAGCAGAGTGTTTATTTAAGCAAGAGAGTTTCTGCCAATCCTCAGCTTGCTCAATTCTCAGCATGATCCTTCTTTGCCATCTGTTTTTACACCCTTAGTAGATGACCCTACTGGTTCATTTTGCATCCATTTCCAGCTGGTTTGCTCTCTGAGTTGTGATCTAGACTAAGTGGCAAGACCAAAAATGGCTTATGTTAGCAATTCCTCTGGAAAGACTTTGCTGGAAATTACAGTCAACATGCATGCCAGCTCATATTTTAGGGAAGCCCACCTGTTGCCCCACTTTATAACATTTAGTAGCAGCTAGGGTCATGGATGCTCCATCAGACAGCTTGGATGGGTTTAAGGGCTTTACCTTTCCTCCAACTGTTCTGGTACTGAGGGTGATGAGGAGTCAGATGTGTAGAGTGGTTCTGATAAAACTCCTTTCAATATGTGACAGATCTTTGATGAACAATCTACTCAGTGTATTGGAAGAGATTCTGCTCAAGCTTGAGCACAGGTTTTCCATTACTATCTCGACAGGCTCTTCCAATATTTTTGGCTCTTGTCAGAAGAGCCTTGTACAGCATGGAATTTGACCCTTTGTTCATGGAGAGGGCCTTTCAGACTAGAAGATCTTCTCTTTTGGAGTTTGAGGGAAAGTCACATGTCATTAAGGACTGTTGCAAGACTATTTTCATCATCCACTTGCAGGTTTTCAACAGTTCAACTTTTTTCCTGTGGCTCTTTCAGAAGAAACTGTTAACACTATTTCAGTCACAGACCATCTCTCCATGATCTCTTGAGACATCATGGAAGAGTGGGAAAATTGTTCTGAAACACAACCTATATGACTGGCATCATTTTTAATTCTCTGAATAACAGATCTTTCATATAATAATTTTTTATGTGTTTTGGGGTAAAGCTTGTGACCCAACAAATTTTATTTAGATGAAATTGTTTATTTACCTTACAGACCACAAAAGGTGGTTTCTGTATTGTTTTTAAAAATATCAGTAAAACCATCAGATGAGTATATTTACAGAAACCTAAGTAAACTACAATGAAAGTGACAGTCCAATTGTGTCCTATGCAGGCAAGTCACCATTAAATGGAGATGTCTCTAGAGTGAACTCTAGTTTAATGTGTGCATGGATATATTATTTTCATACCAATACTTCCTGTACATGCCAGTCAAGATTAAGAGGCGTTAAGACATTGAATTGAATCCCAGTAACATACTGATAATGCAGATAAATAAACAGGTGCATACAAAAGATCTCCCCTGAGCAAGATGTGTTTTCTGTCCTTATTAGATGGGTTTCCTTTATACTTTGACAGATATAGTTATTTCCTCAGGCAAGTTCAGAATGTGTCTTCAGGGATATGGCTACTTTGCATAGAAGTGTTTTTTATGGACAAGTCTACTTTGTATAGAAGTGTCCTTTATGGACAAGTCTACTTTGTATAGAAGTGTCTTTTATGGACAAGTCTACTTTGTATAGAAGTGTCTTTTATGGACAAGTCTACTTTATTTAGAAGTTAAGGAAAGTTCTTTAGAGTTTCCTTGAGAGACAAATCTTCATCTAGAGGCATCCATTTAAAAAGAGTTAGTTGTTGGTAATGATTTGTATTCATTTCAGAACAACAGTGAACTATCAATACGTGTTGCAATCAGAGGATACAGTATATGTGATTGGTAGCCATTTTGGATCTCATGTCAGCATTGTGGCTACAGATTTTGAAGGGACAATAATCTCAACAAAATTGGTGACTGCAGCCTGGATCAAAGAAAACATAAAGTAAGAACAGAACAGGTACAGGGTAAAAAAAATTAGACAGTTTGCAGTGTTGTATTGGGCATTTTAAAATGATGAATGGTTTTCAACTCTGCTGATAATAGACCAGAATAGCTGATGGGATGGCCAGACATCTGTCATCCAATGTTCTGACATCAATCAGCACAAGTTTATTATTGCTACTCTGCCTGAACTACTTGGAGGATTGCAATGAAACTTTACACACATATTCATCCCAGGGTTTAGTTGGTCCTAAATGAAAGTGGTGCTGCTCCGACATCCATGATGACTTGAAAATGTTGTTATCATTATTCCTCCTGAATGGATGGTCACATCAGCACATTTTTCACCAAGGCTTCCCATGATGCCTTGTTGGTCCTCAGTCAAAATGTTGCCAATCTGACACCTGGCATGGCAGCTGTCTTGAAAATCTTGTTAAAAGGGATGTCATATTACCACAGATTTTCACAGGAAGATTTTTATGATGTCTAGTTTGTTCTCTTTGAAAATATAGCCACCCAAATATACATTATGGCTGACACAGCAACCATCTTAAAACTTTTGTTATCTCAACTCCAGACCTTCAGAATTGGTAGTCATACTGATCATGGGGTGTCACAAGAGGACTTTTTGTTTAGGTCTTCTTGGTCATAAATCAAAATGGTGCCAGTATGGCCACCATGCTGGCCATCTTGAAATTCTTGTTGCTGAATGGTTATATCAATGTCTGGCTTTCAGTTAAAGTCTTCTTATGGTGTCAGGTTGGTCCTACTTGAAAATAGTACCAATCCAATTTGGCTGCCATGGCAATTATCTTGCAACTGAACAAAAATCATATTGTCCTGCGGGTTTTCACCAAAAGACTTTGGATTATGTCAAGCTGATCCAAAATAAACTTGGTTTGGCCATCACTGCAGCCATCTTTAAAACTTGTTTCTGGTATGCCTCCTGATTTTAAAATCATGAAAATGGTGCTGATCTGATCTGCATTATGGCGTCCTTGGTAGCTGTCTTGATAATATTGTTATTGCTGTGCCTAATCATCCAAAAGTCATATCAACATGGGATTTTAACCTGAATGATATCTAGTTGGTTCTAAATTAAATTAGTGCTGATGTGACATCAAATACGGTTGCCATGCTGGCCATTTTGAAAGTCTTGTTATTGCTACTTCTCCTAGATGGATGGTTATAATGATGTGGTGTTTTCACCAAAAGTTTTCTTATGATCTTTTCTTGGTCCTAAATGAAAATAGTACTATCTGACATCCAATATGACCACCATGGCACCCATCTTGAAAAAACTTTTTTTGCCATTTGTCATGAATGGTCATAAGGGTCTTCATCAAAAGATATGTAATGAGATCTAGTTTCTACTAAAAGAAAATTGTGCCCATCTTATATCCAGTATGGCGTCATATCAGCTACTTTGGAATTCTTATTATTGCTCAAAAGTTTCAGCACTCTGCAGTCTGTGAAAAGAAATGGTCTTATCTTGAATTCTTGGAAATTCTTTTCTGGCACTTGAGCATCAGTCCCTTCAAGGGACTTTTGTTGTTGAACCTTCATGGCCAAACATGCATCACATGATCTGGTTATCTTTTAAATGCTAGTAAATATTCTTTTTGTTATTTTAAGGCATACCCATCAGTTGTGTGTTTTCTTGTTGTGATGCTGTCATGCATATGCATCTGCTATGGCACAATCAGTAAACATAGTTTCTTGTTGCAGGTGTGATATTGTGAAGCATACAGATCTGTTGTGTTATGACCCGGAGACGGATGTGTTCTATTTATTGGATGCTACCAGACCTGAGAAATTCATCTCCACTTCACTCCAGGTTAGATATGCAGTTTTCCATTGTTTGCCATAGAAGATATTTGGTTTCAACATTTATTTTTACATGGATTGTACAACAATTTCTCATAATTAATATGATATAATCTCAGCAACTCATCAGTGTGGTCCAGAGAACCTTCCAGAAAACGTCAACCTTGCATCGGTTACCATTTACAGTCACAAATGCCACCATTTGGTATTGAACCTGATACTGCAGATGTGTGAAGCATACCGAGTTTGAAATTCACAGTAACAAATTTACTTCATATATTCAAATCTTTCAGTCAGTAGTTAGTAGACATTGTTTGCTTGTAATAATTTGTACCTAAAGCACTCCCATAGAAACAAGGTTTTAATTTTATTGTTATAAAGAAAATTTCCAACATCTTTCTCGTTACAGGGATTAAGGTCAACATTGTTAATGTTTACATCAAAATGAAAGTCGATGTTTTTTCGTAATTCATGGAATCTTTATCAAGCATTTTCACACAGACAAGAAGTTGAGCATAAATCCATGAATATAGTAATTGTTTGAAAAGGCTATGTAAAAAGGCTCTTTAAAAAAAGGCTCAGTTTAATGCTTTCAAAATTCAGTGTCATTCGGCTCTAAAGTGCATTAGTGAGTGATGCTTCACAAGAGTGAGTGAAAATGACAATCAGAAAGTTTCAAAGTGGCCAAGGTCAGATGTGTGTTAGGTACTAAAACAATGCCAATTGGTAAGCCAGTTTGCTAGTGGATTATAAGGTAGGTGGCACAAATTGGTTACTGGTGACTTCATGTCCAGTGGAACTTAGGAGGCAACTGGGGAAATATTTTCCCATATATGTTGTCATCAGATATCATCGAGAAAGACTGGCATTATTATGAAACAATGAAATTGTTTAGACCCTGCATATCAGAATCAGCATTAGTTCTAAACTATATGCAGGTAATTATATTGTAAGAAAATGAATATTTTATCACTGAAAAGTCCTTGATGAATTGTCTGTATTAAACATGTCTATTATTAATTGTATCTCTTAGTAACACACACTTACCACAGAGGAAAGTTAAGCTTTACATTTGCTCATGACCAACTAGGTTTTTGCACCTTTTACATCTACTGTTATAACTAAATTCATTAAACCAGGTGAGGAAATGAATTTTGATGAGTATTACACCCATGTTACTAAAGTAAGTTACTATTACCAATTCTTCATGCTTCACACACTTTCCTTACAATTTTGTTGTTTTTTTTTTGTTTGTTTTATTTTTCAAGCTCTGTTCATGCTAGAATCATCAGAATAGATGATTGTACACATCTCTTCTAATACCACACCCATACCACAAAATAATTTCGCCTTGAGCTACAATAACATTTTACTGACATTGGTTCAGATTTTGCATTTAGCTCATGACCATATATGTGGATATATAATAATCCCAAGTTTCATGAAACTTGTTGAGGGAAGTACTACACCCTCATAACAGTAGTAGGCCACTGTGATCTTTATTTCATACTTCACTGACTTTGATTAAATTACGTGTTAAAAAAGTCATTACAGAAACTGTAAGAGGCAGTAGCATTCTTATTATATATGGTGATCTCTGCAGAGCTCTGTGACCTCCATTGGGTTGCAACCTTGGAGTAATCAAAACCTTTGCTGAATTACACCAAGAGCCTTTAGCTGGATTACAGTAAAAGCCTTTTGCTAGCTGTCCCTCTTGATGTGAAGACACCATCCAGATGGCCAGTCCAGGTTTTCATGTTCTCAACACAGTCAGGACATCCAAGTCCAAAGTTGTACTGATAGCTTACCTGAGGCCCAGAGATCATGGGACAGTGATCTCAACCTTTTGGGTTGATGATTCCCAGGAATATCTGCTGAGGAGGGATCTGCTGTTGTGGCACAGACAGCCCCTCATGCACAGCACTCCTTAAATCATTCACCTTCATGCTTGGCTCATGTCAAATGATCTATCTGTCAAGACCCGTTTCCAAGCGATGTTGTGGAATGCATTGTTCAGGATGGAAGCCAGTCATCCTCCAGGGTTTATGATGTCAAGTGGAAAATCTTGTGTAATTAGTGCAGTAGGAACTGCATGGATCCTATCTGTCAGCCTTTAACTGCAGTTGCAGATTATCCTCATCTCTTTAAAGTTATATGATTGACAATTATTACGACTCTATGGTCTTAAAATAAGTAATAGAAAAGAGTGAGGAGCAACATGCTTTGTAAAATTCAACAAATAATATATTTCACTAGAATACAAAGTGAAATATAAAAAGAACTTATGGTATTCCAAATTAAATCCCAAATAATCCTGAAATTACTAACACAAGTCCTAATGAAGAAAATTCTGAATAAACTTTAGTGGTATTTCAAATAATTTCCAGTGCTGAAGGTGTTGATGTATCTGTAGTGGCCTGCAGTCTCTAATGTACTAAGGTACCAACAGCCTGAATTGTAATTATGTGCCAACAGTCTTTTGATGAATCCTATTAATACAATCCTAGAAGTGCTTGTTTGAATTCATTATAATTCCAAGTTAATGTCTCTATCCAAGAATATCATTATAGATGAGCAATTTGTATTTCCAGTGAATAAATAGATTCCAGCACAAACGAAATGCTGAACACATCAATGAGACTAATAATGAATAATTTCTAGATAAACAAGATTATAAAGTTCTCAGCCTGACCTTTTTTCCACAAAAAAATATTATTTAATGGAAACTTCCATTCCAGAAGATTCTGTTACTAAAATTATAATAAAGAACATGGTAAACACAATGTCCTTGACTCAAATATAAATAGGTTTACTTTCATTGATAGATATCCTAATATTAAACATACAATAACAGAGAAATATTAATTATGTATTAGTTAACAGAATAAAAGAAAATCAATGATTTTGCTCAGGTATACGATAAACTTGATTTTGGACAAGGTTAGCTACAAAATACAATTTTACATAATCCACAGCATATAATGAATAAAACAAACTAACAAACAATGCAAATTAGATACACATAACACAATACATTGTCATTTATTCAGAGTTGGATTTCCATCATATGTTTTTGTTTCCTGACTAATAAATGAGCCACAATGAGTGCAAAGTTTTCTTAAACTTGTTTAATCAGCTTTTAATGAATAGAATTGAAAACACAAAGCTTATAAGTTCTAATAAATCTAAATGCTATACTGACAGGATCAGGGTGTGACCAGGGATTCTCCTGTGACCACTGATTGGAGGAGTCCAGTGGCAAGTCTGGGGACTGACAGTGTTGTGATCAGACTGGATGCAGATCATCTGGCTGTCCTGCAGCCAACTGAGCATGGGCTGTTGCTCAAGAAGGATCTCCCTAAGGTATGACTGATATAATGTCTTCTTTGATCAGAGCTTCTTCATGCAGAATTGTAAACTAGCCTTAAAATAGAATGAATACCATTCTTACTTTCCATACTTGTGATTCTTTTATGTAAGAATCAATAGCTGTCTCTTGTTTACAAATGTTTGCCAGATAATGAGGAAAAAGTTTGATCCTTAGGGCAGGGTTTTTTGCCTCTAGAGTCAGCTATCATGTGTTTCCTAACTAAACAGTGGTTTCTTCCTGCCATAAGCAGTCATTTTCACATATCTACAGAGACTGCTTAGTCATTTGCTTCATGAGGAAGGCATTTTTAGATAAAAGAACAGTGCAAACATTTTTTTGCCTTGCAGGTACTCAGTGTACTCCATTCACATTGATAGTGTAACTCAAAGGCTCAAATAATGTTGGATAATCACCATTTATATAGTGGATCATTTTGTCCATTTCAGTTTGCTGCAGGCCTGATAATAAGACTGGATGATAAAGACACACATCGAGATGTTCTCTTAGCAGTCCAGAAAATCAACCAGGAAGTAAGCTTTATTTTTTCACCATCTACACAACCTTTTACTATTCCCATGCTTTAACAGGAGCAATATTGTGATATCCTCCATCTGTTTGTCTGTCATTACCACATCTCTGAAGTTCTAAGTTGCACAGGTGGTGACCATTTGAAAGATGGAGAGATGATTTTTCATATTTATGTATAAGGACCAATCATTAGGCTAGAAAAAATGCTGTATAGGTGAAAATGTAGTCTTTATACAGTATGTGGGAAATCTGTATTTTGTGTAGGAAAAAGACCTATTTAATTTGCTCTTTATGCAAAGGTTACTCCATGCTAGGGGGTCATTCTGGCAAATTAGTTACCATCAAGTCTGTCATTTTACTTAAATATTAACAAATACAGAAGTTCACTTTGTCTTGCCTTAATTTTGTGCCATTCCCCCACCCCTTTTGATTCAGTACAAGGCATTATTAATCCCCCACCCCTTTTGATTCATTCCCATGCATTAATAATCCTCCCACCTCTTGATTCAGTACCAAGCATTATTAATCCCCCGACCCTTTTTGATTCTGTTCTTTGCATTAGTAATCCCGCCACGCCTTTTGAACCAGTACCATGTATTAATAATCCCCCAACTTCTTTTGATTCAGTACCAATACCATGCATCAATAATCCCCACACCCCTTTTGATTTATTACTATGCATTAATAATCACCCACCCTTTTTTGATTAGTACCATGCATCAATAATTCCCCCACCCCTTTTGATTTGGTACCATGCATTAATAATCCTCCATCCCTTTTGATTCAGAATCATGTTTCAATAATCCTCCAACTGCTTTTGATTCATTACTATGCAATAACATACATGCTAACCATTACGCTTTTGGCGTAATCATTACGCTTTTTTTCACTAAATTACGCCTTACGCGTAAATGTATTTGGATTACACTTTTTCGGTATATCCCCCTCCAAAAAAAAATTAATAATTTGTTTTCTCATTTTTATTAACATCCCACTAATCGCACAGAACGTATTCTAGAAAAGACGGCTTCTGTGTAACTATGACATAAGAGTACACTTGTCCGTAGACTAGCGTTCACTTTCCTAACAGTATTATGTTCTATTTATAGCAGCTGCCCTATTTCCAAGAAACATGCTGGTTTGTACTTTCAAACTTTTGACCTCGGTTTCTATTTATAGCAGCTGTCTGGCTTAGTTATGAGAGAACATACTGGTTTTCTAATTTTTAATCTTTGCTCACATATTCTTTGTTATAAATCATATGAGGTACAGAACCATTCTGTAGGTATTTGGCGGTAAAAGTCAAGTCAGATTTATTCTAGTCGATGCGTATGTTACAGCAAAAATTTTTCTCAAATGATTTCACAGATGGATTAGAAAAAAACGAAAAACTGATTCAAAGATGAATACATGAATTACACAATACAGTGTTCCATTCTAGGGTAGCTTCACCCCCATTGCAGGCTTTGTGGAAAGGATTTTAATATTGGTCATAGTGTAAAACAAAGACGCCTTGAATTAGCTCGTTTTACTAACTCCAATACTAAAGTAACTTTTTTTTACAGCAGAACTAAATTGTGGAAACGAATTTTATAAATGCAGGGCCGTTATTTACTGAGTTCTTAATAGAACACGGACTACCCCTAGTGGTAGAATACAACGTTGGTCCTTTGTTCAAACGGATGCTTCCTGATGCCAAAATTGCGGAAAATATGCATGTGCAAGAACAAAATCATCTAATATTGTTAGGTGTTTAGCAGAAGGTACATCACTTAAAATTGCAGAAGCCATGAAAATTGGGCCCTTTATTATTGCAACAGACAGGAGCAGTAATTATGATGACAAAAAGTTGTACCCAGTCTGTGTAAGAGACTTTGACAACGAAAATGGGCAAGGTCAGATTGCTCTTCTTTCATTACCAGAATTAACAGCAGATTCCACTGGATAAAACATTTTCAAATTGTTTGATAATGTTTTGAATAAACATAAGTTGGCAGAACTGTCTGGGGTTTTCAGCTGATAACGCATCAGTGATGACTGGAATTCATAAAGGAGTTGCATTCTATATTTTGAAAAATGTCTGCATCATTGTACATATCAGGTTGTCCCTGTCATATGATGCACCTTGCTGGAGGAAAGGCTGCCGATAAATTAGGAGAACTCCTAAAGTATCAGGTTGGAATTCTACCTGACAATGTACTTCATGCGGACAGAGTTGATGTGCAGTGACACCTTATTTCCCAGCTAAAAGACCCAATAACTGGAAGATAGAAATTTCCTCTTCTTTGTCAGGTTATGAAAGGAATATTGGTTCTTTACCATTATAATGCTGCCTGTGAGAGATTGTTCAGTATTGTTAACAAAAATAAGACTGAATTCAGATCCAGGCTCTGTAACCCAGCACTTAGTGCTCTGCTAGTGTGCAAAACATTCATAGTCTCAGCTGGTACAAAGTGTTTTGAAATGCAGTATGAGAGTCTGCTGCTTTTTAAAGCTCAAAATATGAAAACTTGAAGCAGTAATTGATGTTAAAAAACCAGAGGGGTAAATACATCATTTTGTACATATGCGCATTGAATTTTATTATGTTATATGTGGATTACTCTTTTTCTGCTCAGATTACTCTTTTTGTCCACTTGGATTACACTTTTTCCTCGCCAGGGGTTGGCATGTATGCAATAATAATCCCCCGACCCATTTAGATTCAGGACCATGCATTAATAATCAAAATAAATGTTGACTTTCATGTCAACTTGCCCTTAATAAGGAAAGTCGAAAGTTAAGAAGTTTTATGGTGTATAGAAAATTTTGTTGCTGACTTGATGATCACAAATGCTGGAAATTACAGTGCTGTCTGTGGAATTCCTGCAGAAGGTTCACACCCTTGATAAACATAAAAATCTGAATGTTTTTAGTTCACTTATGTTTTTCAAACTCTACCTTTAGTTGGCATGATATAGCCAAAAATGTGCTGAGAGGCTGTAAAATGCTACTACTTACATTACATTTTGTAGTTCAGTCAAAAGTAAATTATGACTCAGTGGATGTATCCATTTCCATTGATAATAAAATTTATCATTTTATCCAAATTTTCCTGCAGTAAACTTGTGAAAAGATCACTTCTTTAAGAACAGTAGCTCATTCCCAGATGTAACCTATTTTGAGGTTGTCACAGCTGTTATACTCCAGGCAAGAAATATTTATATAGAGTTTTAGTAGTGTTTCATCAGTTATTTACTCAACTGACATGAACTTATACAGCAGCAGACATTTAAAGTGACTAATTTTGAAACTCTATACATTTTAAACTCAATTTTTGCCAGTTTCTATCTTGAGAGAAAGGTAATTTGTTACAGCTGTTCAAGGGCAGCATGGTCCTAAGTTTTCATATATAGGGATTATTGCTGTAACAGGTTTGCATATCAGAATGTTTGTTTTATCCAATAGTATTACTAGGGAAGATGAACCTAATAGCCATCCCCACCCCAACCCTTATATCCAGGGGAGGTAAATCTGATGGAGGATTGCAAACAATCTCTTGCTAAACAATCTGTCAACATTTTGAAAGCAGTGGTTTAGGGACTGAATACCAGTCTAAATGGATGGAAATCATATTAGGCTATATTTTCCTTGGTACAAAATATGCTTAAATGTTTAAATGCTAACTTTATTGTGGCCTTGTCACAGTTTGTGGAGTAGGCAGAGTGCTGCTTGTATATTTTCTGACCATCCATTATTTATATCATGCACTTTGCTTCCGTTTCATGGGTTCTGAAAGACTTCATTGGTTGATTGTAAAATCTGACATATACTTGGCTGCAGAGGTTTGTATTGGGTGCAGGAAGGATTTGTGATTGCCGAGTTTGAATTTCTAATGGGAGATTTTATATGAGGTTGCAGAATTAATCTCAAGCATTGAGGCAATTAGGAGGCAGGAACCTTGTTGTTATTATGATGATGTAAGGAGTCAGTAAATCAAAACTTGACAGAAAAGTACTGGAAACCAATTGGGAACTAACTGTCATCCCCAGAATTTACTGATGTGTAAAATATTCCAGACCAGTACCAGATGTCCATTTACAACTAGTCATAATAATTGGATTTATTTATTATTGGTACATTTTGAAGAATCTCATAGTTTTCAGTCAATACATGGTGAGCTTTGGTGCCCTCCTCCCACTTCTCGTGGGTGAAAGTTGAACTTCATAAAAATGTAATTCCCTTCAAGGTTTTCAATCTCCTGTTGCAGGTATATAAATACCTTTTCCTATGGGTTTTGATAATAACATAATCACCAGAATGTACATGCCATTTGGTTTAATATATAATTGTAAGATGTACACTATCACTTGTTGTATATTATGTTATTGATGTTTGAGGGGTAGACAATTTGATACATGGAAAACTTAGCAAATTACTTGGATTAGGGAAAGTCTTTAATCCTCTATTAATGATTAGCAATTTTAAAGTAGGTTGCTGAATTTCTATTTTAAAATCATCAGTCAGAATCTACAGGAGAAAGTCTATTATAAAATTAAAGATTAACCTTTGAGACAAAATAAACTTTTGCATTTGTATTCTATTCATGTAACATTTTCTCATTTAGGAACTGATGCTTAAAGGATTTGAGTTGGACACAGGAAAGGAAATTCCTGACCTTAACCAGAACATTAATTTTCCTTCTTCGCATGGATTGCCTGTTGAGGTATGTGCTAGTCTTCCTTTTCTCTCTCTCTCTCTCTCTCTCTCTCTCTCTCTCTCTCTCTCTCTCTCTCTCTCTCTCTCTCTCTCTCTCTCTCTCTCTTAAAAATGTTGGAAGTATATTTAAACCTATCAGGTTGAAAAAGATGTATGCAGATAAACGGTCAGATTAACTTTGTAAATGTTTTGATAAATTCTGGTTATAGAAAAGAACTTTATCCTTTTTTATCGTTCCATTAGGTCATGTACAAAATTATACGGTGAAGAAAATATATGATTGGAGTGAAAACATTTGAGTATTTTCTAAGTCTACAGTATGGTGGTAAGTCATTTAATCAAATAGATATGACAGAATATACATAATTTACACAATTTGTAATGTGATTATCCATAGCTTGAAGGCAAAATATATAAATTGTACAGTTTTTCTGATTAACTCTCAAATTAATTACAGAATAAATTGTAAAATATTCAAAGATGGATATTTGTAATAGTACTTTGGAAGAAACTTCGTTCTTAATTCTGAGTAGTTCTGAAATTGCTGTCACATAAATAATATAGTCTGTGTACCCTATCAGTTTTTTTTTGTCACCCTGTAATAATAGGAATATGAAGTTCTAATTTAATGAGTGTGTATAACTGTTTTGTTTTCAACCACATGTAAGTATTTCTCACATTCTAATGAAACTTTTATAATTCCTATAATTCTTTAAAGAGTTGATTCGTTTACTTAATGCCATTCTTGCAGGTTGCAACCCATTAATTACTGTCCAGTTGCACAAAAAATAAATCTACATCACATATCCTGTGATATCCACACAGAACCAAAACCATATTTACAAAGTAGCTGTTTAATGTAAGTTGCCTGAGTTATTCTCTGGCTATCATACAGTAACTTTAACATCATGGTGCATTTCCTGGGACATCTATAGCTAAGCAGTTTACACCAATATTTTATACATTTGATATACTAGTCAGCGTATGTATTATAACGTTCACATTCAGGAGTTCCTGTGTTTGAAGATTGTCTTCCAAGAGACAGATATCATTTTGAGAACTGTTGATGGGGTTTCTCTATGGATTTTCTGTTCTCATATCCCCAAATCTCAGAAGAATAGAGGAGAATGGGCGTAATGTGAATATCAAATAATTTCAACACATTGTCTGATAATGGAAATCCGAGTTTTCTGATTAATTTCTTGACAAGAATTAAATTTTTATAAGTATGCATAACAAGTATTTTAATTACTTTTGACCAATTCAATCTGCTAGAAAACATTCTCCAAAATTTATAAGTTAAAATTTCTATATTTTCTTTATGATAAGTCCATTTTTCAATCATCATAGGTCTGTAGCCATTTATGAAAACAGTATTTCTCTTATCCAAGTCTACAGTAAGACCCGATTTCACACAAAAGAGCTCCAGTGTTTTCCATCAAATACATTACCTGAGCACATTACATTAGGATAACTCTTTGTACTACCCTTGAATCCAGCCGTTCCAGAAAAAGTTGTTTTAAAAAACCATCTTTCTGTCTGTATATTATAGATGACAGAGGGAAGCCAACTATGACAGGTTAACTACCCGTTCTACCTGCTAGGTCGCCACTGTTAAACCCTGATGTACCAGTTTTTACTTTTTCTGTCATGCTGTAACGATGTAATCCAAAGCATCCATTTAATCTTGTATTTGCATTTTTGATGATCCATCTTTTATTTTCAGTTGTATATTAAGTTAGAATATTGTTTTATGTAATGCATACAACATTTTTGTAAATTCTGGTGAATTTATGTTTTTGCCGTTATCATACTGTTCGTTATTGTCACGTGATTTCAATCAGTAACATTCAGTTTCACTAGAGAAGTGTTTGACCGCTGTACTTATCAAGTATTGCACTTCAAAGTTGTTGTAATAATGCAGTTTACATCATTGTTGTATACACTTGCTCCTTTTCTTCATTACAGATGAAAAACAAGTGTAAGAAGTGTAAGCAATGTAAGATTGTGGATGATGTACATGTGATGTGTCTGTGCTTATAGAAGATGGACACAAGTCTTGTGCTTCTGTGGGAAAATATTTGGTCCATTGTTTTGAAAAAGTAGCTCAAGGGCAGAAAACATGATCAAGTTCCAATACTTTGTAGTAAGACTTTTAACATGCACCTCATATGCAAACCATCATATGTCTAGATGCTCTATCCACCACCCATGCAGATGTGAAAGAAATATTAAGGAGACAATCCAGATGTGAAGATATGCAATTTAATCAATACGTTATGGATGGATGGTTTGTACCAATATGGTATGGATGGACGGTCTGTACTGACCATACTACACCAACTGGCCAGACCATGAGAGGTACACCATTCCAACCACCTACCAACCAGTCCAGCCACATGAACAACCTATGTATCGTTACATTGGTGAGGAGTCTCTTATCACTGACTGACAAACTGGCCATCCATACCGACTGCAAGGCTGGCCTCTGGTACCAACCATACCACACCACAAACTGGCCATCCATACCAACTGCATAGCTGGCCTCTGGTACCAACCATACCACACCACAAACTGGCCATCCATACCAACTGCATAGCTGGCCTCTGGTACCAACCATACCACACCACAAACTGGCCATCCATACTGACTGCATAGCTGGCCTCTGGTACCAACCATACCACACCACAAACTGGCCATCCATACCAACTGCATAGCTGGCCTCTGGTACCAACCATACCACACCACAAACTGACCATCCATACCAACTGCATAGCTGGCCTCTGGTACCAACCATACCACACCACAAACTGGCCATCCATACCGACTGCATAGCTGGCCTCTGGTACCAACCATACCACACCACAAACTGGCCATCCATACCAACTGCATAGGTGGCCTTTGCTACCGACCATACCACACCACAAACTGGCCATCCATACCAACTGCATAGCTGGCCTCTGGTACCAACCATACCACACCAATCAGCCAGACCACAGGGCATATGCCATCTTTGGTACACCGTTCTGACTGCCACCAATTGACCGGACCAACCATTCCAATAAAATTTATAGTGAACAGGCATTACTTTTGGAGCTGTCTGACTGTGCCAGACCAGGGAGAATGTGATCACGTCTGATGGGGTATCCAAACGGCAAACTGATGATGCATGCTGATACTTCATCATCATTAACTTTGATGAAGGTGTTGAAATGGAAATGCCTAACATAACCCTCACTGGCCAGTGGGCTAAAGGGAATTATGAAATCAGTATATTCTGAAATCTCAAAGATACACTAATGACAATTTCAGCTTAAGAAATTTGAACAACTTACATGAGCCTGGCCTTGAACGAAGTAATTCATTTAAGGATAGCAGAGTCAGCTGATTATCATGCACAGTCTGCCTTCTATTGCTTCCATTGTGACATGGCATCACTAAGGAGAGAACTGAAACTGATTGGGTTAGTGGTAGCCGATGACCACTTCCCATTCATGAAAGTACAACCTTAGACCCAGACATGAAGTTTCCACTTTCACTAAATTCTGCTGGGAAACTTTTGATCTCCATCGCAAGTGTATAAACAAATTGTCTCTAAACTGGCATGCTCCTTCTGTTTGACACAGATAGAGGTGGGATGCTTAGCATTTCCTCCTCCTTCTGTTTGACACAGGTAGAGGTAGGATGCTTAGCATTTCCTCCTCCTTCTGTTTGACACAGGTAGAGGTGGGATGCTTAGCATTTCCTCCTCGTCTTACCTATTCTTCTAATGTAATGTGATCAGGTAATGTATTTGACAGAGAAAGAAATTTTTTTAGCACGTTATGTTTTTCCAGTAATACTTTCCTGATCACATTACAAACTATCCCTCTCACCCTTCCTTACAGTGTGTGCATCCTTTAAGGTTTCACTAAAGTAAAAACGGGTACATGTGGGTATATATTTTTTAAAAATAGCCATCATCTTTCCAACCAGCCCATTTTGTAATAATACATAACAATCTCTTTCTATCCACTGAATCAAATACCTTTTGAAATTTGTTATATAAGCAGTAGACAATTCCTCTTTCCTTTAAAAGCTATCTCTGTACTACAGATTTCAGCATAAACATATCCACTCTTGAATAATCAGCCTGGTGTCCAGCATGTTTATACAGGTTTTTTATCATAGCTGGTGGCCCAAGTATTGGGTCTTTCAATTTAAATTGTAGTGAATAATTTGCTGCAAATATCTAGTAAAGTAATTTCTTTGTTTACATCGAGGGGGTTGCCTTGCTTACAATGTGGTATAATTAAACCCTTTCTTCATATTTTAGGAAAGATAACTATTGTAGATAATGGTTTAAAAGAGTGTATTTCATCTTTTTCAAAACCATGCATTCCAAATCATATCAGGACAATTGAGGAATATTTGATTTTCCACTTTAAACCTATCTGCTGCTACAGTACATACCATTTCTAGAACATGTCGAGAGCCAGTTCCATATCCATTGTGATGGTGTTTAAGAGAAACATATGACTCCACGAGTAGCAATTCTAAATTATTCACATATAAATTCATTGTGTTCTCATTCCATTTAAAGATATAATAGAGTTTTGTACATAAATTTTAATTTTTTAGGGCAGTGTTATTTTCATATAATATATTGATTGAAACATCAAATAGGTAAATGATCCAGATCAGTGAGTCTTTCAGCATGTGTAAATAAATTCTGACATAACTATATACTGAAGCAGTAAAAAATAATTTGAGGCCAAATGGTTGAAATCATACCATACAAACAATAAAGACTTTCAGATATAGCCCATTATAGCTTATACTGTAGTGATACTTTACTATCGCTTATACTGTAGTGATACTTTACTATCGCTTATACTGTAGTGATACTTTACTATAGCTAATACTGTAGTGATACTTTACTATAGCTTATACTGTAGTGATACTTTACTATAGCTTATACTGTAGTGATACTTTACTATAGCTTATACTGTAGTGATACTTTACTATAGCTTATACTGTAGTGATACTTTACTATCGCTTATACTATCGCTTATACTGTAGTGATACTTTACTATAGCTTATACTGTAGTGATACTTTATAATAGCTTATACTGTAGTGATACTTTACTATAGCTTATACTGTAGTGATACTTTATAATAGCTTATACTGTAGTGATAATTTACTATAGCTTATACTGTAGTGATACTTTATAATAGCTTATACTGTAGTGATACTTTATAATAGCTTATACTGTAGTGATCCTTTACTATAGCTTATACTGTAGTGATACTTTATAATAGCTTATACTGTAGTGATAATTTACTATAGCTTATACTGTAGTGATACTTTATAATAGCTTATACTGTAGTGATACTTTATAATAGCTAATACTGTAGTGATACTTTACTATAGCTTATACTGTAATACTTTGCTATAGTTAATACTGTAGTGATACTTTACTATAGCTTATACTGTAGTGATACTTTACTATAGCTTATACTGTAGTGATACTTTACTATAGCTTATACTGTAGTGATACTTTACTATAGCTAATACTGTAGTGATACTTTACTATAGCTTATACTGTAGTGATACTTTACTATAGCTTATACTGTAGTGATACTTTACTATAGCTTATACTGTAGTGATACTTTACTATAGCTTATACTGTAGTGATACTTTACTGTAGCTTATACTGTAGTGATACTTTACTATAGCTAATACTGTAGTGATACTTTACTATAGTGCTACTCAGGGGTGCCTTATACTAAGATACAGTATATGTAAAAATCTAATTTAGCCAGTTTTATGAGAATTATCACTATAGCCATGTTATATCAGGTACTGTGCTATAATATGGTGCTTTATAGTGCGATCCATAACCAAACTTGTGTTAAATCAGGAACTATGTTAATCTATGGTGCTTTATAGTGTCGTCCATGACTATACATATGTTATATCAGGAACTGTATTATACTGAGGTGCTTTATAGTGACATCCATGACTGTACATATGTTATTTCAGGTACTGTGCTATAATGTGGTGCTTTATTGTGAAATCCATGACCAAACCTGTGTTATATCAAGAACTGTTTTATACCGTGGTGCTCTAAAGTGAGATCCTGATTATACCCATGTTATATTATGGACAGTGTTATGTTGAGGTGCATTATAGTGAGATCCATTATGATAGTCATGTTATATCTGGAACTGTGTTATACTGAGGCATTTATAGTCAAATCCATGACTATATCAGTGTTATATCAGGGACCATGTTACACTGTGATGCTTTATTATGAGATATGTAACCATGCCCATATTATATCAAAGACCATTGTTCCTGAATGGATAGTCATATTGACATGGGTTTTCACCTGAAGACTTTTTATGATGTCTAGTTGGTCCTAAATGAAACTAATGCTGATCTGACATCCACTATGGTCACCATGGTAGCCATCTTGAAAATGTTGTTATAGGATTTAACGCCATTTTTCAGCACAAGATAGGCTATACATGGCGGCCAGTATTAATGGTGGAGGAAGAACCCTGGAAAACCCAGGGAAGAACCACCGACCCACGAGAAGCTACTGGCAGGCTTTCTCACGTACACACGTTAGCCGAGCTTGAGACTCGAACCCACGCAGACAGAGGTGAGACGGCAGTGATCCGTAACGGTGAGTGCTTTAGACCACTCGGCCACTCGGGGCCCCTGAAAATGTTGTTATCAGTACTACTTCTTCTGAATGATCATATCAACATTGTGATTTAATTTAAAGATCTCTTGTAATGTCATTTTGGTCCTCAGTGAAAATGTTGATGATCTAATATCCAATGTGTTGACTGTGATGACCATCTTAAAAATCTTTTATCACAACTCCTGATGAATCGATGATCATATCAACATATGGCATTACAAAAAGTTTTCTTAGTTTAGTTGGTTCTACAAGAAAATGATACTGATAATCCATGGAGGCCGTATTGAAAAACATGTTATCAATGAAGAATATGAGAGATGGTTTCAACACTCAACTGTTTAAAGAAAAAATGTGTTTATTTTGGATCCCTGGAATTTCTGTTCAGTCAGTAGAGCATCAGTCTTTTCAAGGGACTCTTGTTTAAATTTGATTGGGTATTTGTGAATGTCACAAAACACCAACATGTAGAATCACACACTGAGTCATTCTTAACCAGACATTATTCGTTTTGGTCAGTGTCACAAAATAACAGCATCAAACACCACTCTCATTTATAATTAACAAGATGTTCATTTTACTAAACATTGTTAAACACCAACAAACAATGCCCCACTTAGTCATAATTGACATGACATTATTCATTTTGGTAAATAGTGTAAAGTACCAACAAGCAATGTCATTAGGAGTCATAATTAACAAGAAATTCATTTCAGTGAATGTCCAAAATACCAACAATCAGTGACACACTGAGTCAAAATTAACAAGACATTATTCATTCTGGTGAACATTGCAAAATACCAAGTCAGTGCCTCACAGAGTCATAATTACCTAGACATTATCCATTCTGGTAAACGTCATTAAACACCAATGAGCAATGCTACACCTAGTCATAATTACCAAAACATTAGTCACACCATTGAGATTGCATCGAATAGCTTAGTGACCATGACTGATTCATACCATTTAGAATGTATTGAATGACTTTGTGACAATGACTGATTCATACCCTTTAGAATGTACTGAACAAGTTAGTGACCATGACATTCATACCATGTAGAATGCATCAAATGGCTTTGTGACCATGGTTGATTCATACCATTTTGAATTCATGAAATATCCTTGTGACTAAGGTTGATTCATACGATTTAAAATTCATCAAATAACTTTGTGACCATGACTGATTCACACCATTTAGAATGTATTGAACAAGTTAGTGACCATGACTGATTCATACCATTTAAAATTCATCAAATGGCTTTGTGACCATGACTGATTCACACCATTTAGAGTGTGTTGAATGGCTTTGTGACTAAGGTTGATTAATTCCTTTTAGAATGCATCAAATGACTTTGTGACCAAGACATTAGTCGGACCATTTAGAATGTATTGAATGACTTAGTGATCATGACTGATTCATAACATTTAAAATGCATTGAATTGTGACCAAGGTTGATTCATACCATTTAAAATGCATCAGATAGCTTTGTGACCATGGTTGATTCATACCATTTAAAATGCATCGAATGGCTTTGTGACCATCGTTGATTCATATAATTTAAAATGCATCGAATGGCTTTGTGACCATGGTTGATTCATATCATTTAAAAATCCATCGAATGGCTTTGTGACCATGGTTGATTCATATCATTTATAATCCATCAAATGGCTTTATGACCATGGTTGATTCATACCATTAAGAATGCATCAAATGACTTAGCAATCAAGACTGATTTATACCATTTAAAATGTATTCATTGGCTTAGTGACCAAGATTGATTCATGCCATCACAGCTTTAGACTAAATGCAAAAATATTAAATTGCATGATTAGAACACATTTAAATTAAATTGCATGATTAGAACACATTTAAAAGTTTATTGTATATCTTGTCAATTTGCATAAAATATGCAAATTAGCTGTTTAACTGTAGTTCTGATATGCATAGTGAATAGCACAGACAGAGATCTGCTGGTGTGTAATTAATGGCAGAACACGTCTACACGCTTCAGAAATATATATACACTGTTTACACATGTGTACACTGTTTAAACATGTCTGTACACTGAACATGTCTGTACTCTGTTTGAACATGTCTGTACACTGTTTGAAGTAGGGTGTGCATTACATATGGTAAAGTATGAGAAACATTTTTACTTAGAAAAATATTCAGCAAGTATCACTGTATGTAGTAGGGTGTGTATTGTGTATTTTTGAAATTTTGGTTATTGTGCAAAGCTACACTTAAGATTCTGTAAGTGAAAGTTTAAGAAAATTTCTGACAGAAGTGGAAGTCTGTTATGCTTTATAGAAATATGCAGTTTCAGTTTTGAATATGAGAGTCCAGCACCAGAAACTGGATGTTCTATAAATAGCAACTTTCAAAACTAAAAATTAATATATACATTTTTATTTATTCACAAAATTAATGAAAGTGGGTAGACATTAAATATTGTCCCTTTTTGTGTTTATATTTTCAGTTGACTGGAATATTGGCAAGGAAGAAAGATGGCCAGTTGGTGTACAAGGTGATCATTCTATCCCAAGACTACAGTGTACATCTGATACACAAGTCAGGTGCTGATTCAACATCACATTTAATATTTCTTTACCTTAATCACAGTGTCTTTGTTGTCTTATACACAATAGTAATCAGACACAGTAATGACTTGGTTAGTGTCAAGGTCATAGTGGTTGGTTTCACACCAAGTTTAATTTTGCTTTTAATATTTTATTTTAAATTTTCATGTTTTTCCCTAGGCAGAAGATAAAATACAGTACTTAACTTGACGATTGTTTTAAATCACATTAAAATACCCAAAACATATTGTCACCTGTGTAATAAAAGATTTTAGAACATTTTCACCATTGGAAACTAATGCAATTGGCAGAGTGATATGGGGAGGTATGGTACACAGGTCTGCACAGAAGTTTGTGGAGAATAGAAGTCAAAATTGATGAAAAGCAACACCTTAAGCCATCACCCAAGATGATGCTTGAGCCGCAGATGTGGAAACATGCCAGAAATGATATGGTTGCTAGCAGTGTAGGGAATTCCTGACCCTCCAGCTGGGACTAGGAGTTGTCTGGAGAGTGTCCTTTGGTTCTTTGGTAGCCTGGTGGGCATAAATACTTCTGAATGTCTGAGTATGGCTTTTGGCTTGGAAGTCCAGGTGCATGGGATAAAATACTGACTGAGAATCTGTACTTCCAATTTTCCATGCTGTAAGCCACCACTCCTGCTGTCAAGCGGCCAGTCCAGCCACCTGGCTGTCTGTGTATTTTGATTAGGGACCAGATGTCTATTGCATTGGTGAGACCTACTGCACACCGAATGTCCATTCCATTGTATTCAGTCTTACAGGGTATGTAAAACTCATCTATCCATTGCACTATTCATCCGCTGAACCAACCATCCTACCTGTCCAATATGATTTCTGGCCACCCATCAATACGGGCAAGACAAGACAAGTCACTTGCCTGGCTACCAGTCCTGTGGGCAGGCTCGTTTATAGCATATCCAGTGTGTACATACCTTGCCACACACAGTGGGTCTAACAGCCACAAACCAGACAGCTACCTGACCAAACTGATGATATCACAACCTTCTTATGAACTTATGTTTATAGCTATGCTGGATTTACGCAGATTTTTTCTTGATAAAAATGTCATTTGTTTCTCATTACCATGATTTTGACTTCATATATCCTATGATTGTCAGTTTTAATGTCTTCGTTTTAGGAGAACAGTTTATCCTTCACATGGGGACAATAGCCAAAATCTCTCTTGAAGGGTAATGCTGGTACAAGTTGGATGCTCATGTATTTCCTCCACCTACTATCTTTCCTTGCACATTTAATCTGATAAAGGAATGTATTTGATGGAGAAAGTAAGTTGCTTAGTAAATTATGTTTACAAGAATTCTTACATTACTATTAAAACCTGACACAAGGGACCTGGCATGCTGAGTGGCTTTACAGATCACTGACATCTGTGTTTGAGTCTCAGCTCAGGTGATGTAGGAATGTGAGCAAGCTTGCCAATAGCTTCTCATATGTTGGTGGTTCTTCTCAGTGGTCTCCCTGAGTCCTTCTTCCACCAAACACTCTGGCTGCCTTGTCTAGCCGGTTATGTGCTGAAAATTGTTTTATACCCAGAGACACCAAACTAAATCCTCCTACAGCTCTCTGGCAATAAAAGCATCCTTGTTAATGTATTGTTGAGCTTAAACCAGTAAAATCAGTTGATGGTTTGCCATCTAACCATCTAGTGGTGGTAAGGGGAGGTAATGGATAAGAGCTTTCATTTGTTTATATGGTATATAAACATGAAAAACAAAATTTTTGTCTTTAATGGTGAGCTTGATTTGAAAAGTAGCAGAGTTTATGTCCTTGTTTAATGTGGGTGGGTAAGTATTCTTAGAGAAACATAATTTACTACAATAATGTGAATTCATTTACTTTCCTGGGTACCAATTTGTCATTGTTTTACAAAATAAAACATTTTCATCAGCACTTATATTCATGGATTTGGGAAGGACCTTTATAATTTCTTCATTTATTAAGGACTGCAGTTTTTGGGGTTTTTAAATTTGTTGTTGTTGTTGTTGTTGTTGTGGGGCTTAATGCCATTTTTCAGCACACGGTAGGCTATACATGGTGGCCAGTATTAATGGTGGAGGAAGAAACCGGGAAATCCCCGGAAAGAACCACTGACCCACAAGAAGCTACTGGCAAGCTTTCTCACATATCCACATTAGCCGAATCCTAGACTCGAACCCACGCAGACAGAGGTGAGATGGCAGTGATCCGTAACGGAGAGTGCTTTAGACCACTCGGCCACTTGGGGCCCCTTTAAATTTGTAATTTGTAACAAAGTTTCAATCCATAAAAAATGGTACTCCACAAAACTCTGAAAGTTGCATTATATTACTAATATTTATGATTTAAATTCATACTTTTGTGTAATGTGCAGGTAATGTGGCATGGAAAAGGGAAGAAGCCCTGGCCTACACTTTGACTGTAGAAATGGTGGATCTTCCTGTGTCTGAAAACCAAGCCAAGTTTGAAGATGAATTTGGCTCACAAGAAGGTAAACAGAAAGTTTATTGCTTGTTTTAATTTTTAAACCTGAATAAGTTTTATTGGTGGTATATTGAACAGGAATCTAAAATGACTGTTAACTTGCATGGTTTATTATTGACATAGTAGCATATAGCCAGAAAAGATTGTCTGCCTTTACTACAATAGCATAAGGGCTTATATAATTTTATTGCTTTTCTGTACATCCATACCAAATCCCTCTGGTAGCATGATAGCACAAGAACTATTACATTCAGAGCCATGATTTTATTTTTACATATTTTTTCATGGTGATATCATCAGTAGATGACCTGATTAGATTTACACGCCATTACATCTATTTTAAAATTTGTATACTTTTTTTTATTATAACTTTTTGGACTTTTGACCAAAACCATATTAGCATGATTCAGCAAAACCACTCAAGTAAGACAAATGACATTTGGTAGCAGCATTTATATTATATTTTGATAACTTGATTAGATTTTCAGGCTATTACTGCAGTTTTTCATATTTTTAAACTGTTTTTTACATATAATTTTTTGGGGGGTAAAAATACCTTGTTAACTTGATTAAGCTCAGACCTCATGAGTTGAACACTGAAATTTGATATGCATTGATGATCTGATAAGATTTTAAAGCAGTTATGGCAATGTTTAAATTTTTTCAGAGTTTTTTTTAAAATTTACTTCTCTTGTTAGCATTGGGGCTTTTTGAATTTAATAAGTACAAATTTAGTTCACAGAGAATGTGTATTATTCCATAACGAATCACTATAAAAGCAAGATAAACATTTTCCTTAAGAATAACTTTAACGCTTGCTTTTCCATCATTCAGTTTAAAGCTAGAATTAAAGTCAGTTCATTATAGATTGATTAAATCATCTCTAGTTATGTCAGACTAAGAATGAGTGTTTGGAGCAATATGTCGTAGTCTTCAAATCCTTTGTTAATATTTGTGTCAGACTTACTGGAAGGAAAAAGCCTGAAATGACCTACTTGCCTGGAAGCATGATTTTCATTTAATTGCACAAAAACCAGTGAACATTTTCTGCTTTAAATTCCTTGCAAGGAATAGAATAAAATATGACCTGCCCAGAAACATTTTTAGCATTTCTGTAACTGCCAGACAATGGATTTTTCAACCGTGATTTTAGAAGATGTTGTATATTAATAGATTCGAAAAAAGAATAAAGCTAGTTTTATATCTGGCATGGTGATTTTTATATCACTCATGACTGCCATTTTCCCATGTCTGGTTTGTTCATTAAAGTCCTCAAAGAAACAGCTTGCTTGAGTTACTTCCTGTTCAGTGTGCAAATGTAATATTGTATAGGCATACAGTCGTCACTTAAGTACAATACTCCGTAGTACAAAGGCAGAAATTAAAGGTTGGCCTTTTCGTTGTCTTGCACTCTTGGGCATGTTATGAGATTAATTTAAAACAAAAAAAATCAACAATCGTACATATTGCCCTTGAACATTATAATCCCTGTTATATTTACATCGTTATTTTTTGCAGATAATATCCTCACCATGTTTACAAAAAGACTTAAGACACAGATTTCACAGCTAAGAGTAAGTCAAATAGCTTAATTTTACAGTTTAATGTTCATATACAGAAAACTGATTATGATGTATGGATTTTTGTGTTGGTAAGCAGTTTGTTATCAAGGTGTTAGTAAATAAATGATCATGATGTATGGATTTTGTCTTGGTAAATAGTTTGTTATCCAGATATCAATACAAAATATAAAAAAATTGAAACTTTTGATTAGACCGTAGCAGCTAGCTCTGGTAAGTGAAAATAATAGTTACTAAAGAGAGGTGTAACAAGGTTTATGTTTCTACATATTCAGTATGAGGAGGTTGGAAAAGTTAGTTTAGTATGAGGAGGTTGGAAATTAAAGTAGCTGTTGGCTTTGTATGGCTTTGTAGGCAGTTGATATATATGTACCAAAGTTATACAGTGCAGTGTGCTATAAATAGAACACCTGTTACCTCTTTGACTCCATACACATAGGCCTGCCAGTTAACTGCTACAGCAGTGTAGTACATGTTACGTTCAACATCAACTTTAACCATTTTGCATTTTTGGTACGCATCTATTATGTATAGAAAGATTTAAGAGTAAAATCTGATCGCTATAGTTGTGTAACTATTTTTCACAGAAGAATTTTTTTTAAGTGCTTTAAAATTTTGAGAGAACTTGTTCACCATCAAGCCAGTGAAGCAGTGTGACCAACTGTAGCTGCCATTTCTCATACACAAAATTTACCAGTTCTTTGACTACGTCTACATTACTAAATCACCTGAATTTGATAAATTATAAAAATATCAGAGCCTTTATCTATGTTATTGAAACATTAATAGTTGTGATTCTAATCATGCAAACTCCAGACAGTACTGAATGAAATCTACGGCCTCCAGTTTGGAGAGTGGAAAATCCGACCTGGTCACTTTAAATAGCAGGTTATGACTAGAGCTTTAACAGGGACCACATGATCAGACATAATGGTCATTCACATCAATGAATGTAGTATCGAATAGGGGCTTTTCCCTGAAAGTAGCACTATGAAAAACCAGCTAAAAATGGCTTCAATGAGAATGGTGTAGAGGTGTCAAAACTCGTTTTCATGTGAATCAGGTAGAGGCATCCAAAGGCACTTTCATGAGAATGGGGTAGAGGCGTCCAAAAGTACTTACATGAGGTAAAGGGTTAAGACAGGTGGTTGCTTAATTTGAGGTGACCTTTAAGACAAGTTCAGCTCAATATCAAAGGGTATTTTAGTGGTCTTTATGATTGATAAATCTATTTACTATTTATCTGGAACACAATAATTTTACTGTGTATTGTGATTCAAATATTCTGGTAGTTTTTTCATTTATTCATAGGGTATGTGTTGGGTGTATTGTAAAACCACATGTTTGAAGATTCAATGAACAATGATACACTTGGCAAGAGAATAGAACACCCTTACCAGTCAGAGGCCTGTCCACATATTTAAGTCCAGTGGTCCATTGCTATAATGCTGTTCATTGGAGACATCAATTTCTTATTGCATTATAAGCGAGCTTGTCTTGTGTTTAGTTCAACACAAGATACACTTGTTCCAAAAATGGCATCCATCACTATACACATCTTATATGAAGAGCCATGTTCTGCTGAAATGCTTTAAAATCAGATTACATTGTACTGATGAAAATATTAATTGTATACCCACATTAATAATATAAATACACTGCTTATAACAGTCAACTCTCATTACTGTGATATTTTTTATGACAGTCAGCTCTCATTACTGTGATATTCTTTATGACAGTCAACTCTCATTACTGTGATATTCTTTATGACAGTCAACTCTCATTACTGTGATATTTTTTATGACAGTCAACTCTCATTACTGTGATACTTATGACAGTCAACTCTCATTACAGTGATATTTTTTATGACAGTCAACTCTCATTACAGTGATATGACAGTCAACTCTCATTACAGTGATATTTTTTATGACAGTCAGCTCTCATTACTGTGATACTTATGACAGTCAACTCTCATTACTGTGATATTCTTCATGACAGTCAACTCTCATTACTGTGATATTCTTTATGACAGTCAACTCTCATTACTGGGATATTTTTTATGACAGTCAACTCTCATTACTGTGATATTCTTTATGACATTCAACTCTCATTACTGTGATATTCTTTATGACATTCAACTCTCATTACTGTGATATTCTTTATGACAGTCAACTCCCATTACAGTGATATTCTTTATGACAGTCAACTCTCATTACAGTGATATTCTGTATGACAGTCAACTCTCATTACTGTGATATTCTTTATGACAGTCAACTCTCATTACTGTGATATTCTTTATGACATTCAACTCCCATTACAGTGATATTCTTTATAACAGTCAACTCTCATTACAGTGATACTTATGACAGTCAACTCTCATTACAGTGATATTCTTTATGACAGTCAACTCTCATTACAGTGATACTTATGACAGTCAACTCTCATTACAGTGATACTTATGACAGTCAACTCTCATTACAGTGATATTCCTTATGGCAGTCAACTCTCATTACAGTGATATTCCTTATGGCAGTCAACTCTCATTATAGTGATATTTGGTATGACAGTCAACTCTCATTACAGTGATATTCTTTATGACAGTCAACTCTCATTACAGTGATATTCTTTATGACAGTCAACTCTCATTACAGTGATATTCTTTATGACAGTCCAATCTCTTTACAGTGATATTCTTTGACATTCAGCTCCCATTACAGTGATATTCTTTGACAGTCAACTCTCATTACAGTGATATTCTGTATGACAGTCAACTCTCATTACAGTGATATTCTGTATGAGTCAACTCTCATTACAGTGATATTCTGTATGACAGTCAACTCTCATTACAGTGATATTCTGTATGACAGTCAACTCACATTACAGTGATGTTCTTTATGACAGTCAACTCTCATTACAGTGATATTCTTTATGACAGTCAACACTCATTACAGTGATATTCTTTATGACAGTCAGATCTCATCACAGTGGTAATCTTTACAGGATAATATTTGGATTCCAACAGAAAATTGATCGAAACAAACATGCTTAATGGTAAATTTGATATTTATGATGAAATATTTTGCTATCAACTCTGACAGCAACCTCCAGTTAATAACAGTGCATATTTCGTGTGTTTATCGTTCTTTACATAAATACTGTTTTTGCTTCAGATTTTAATTTTTCTGCAATATGAGAGAGAATAGGATGTCAACATTTACTTTTATAAACACCATTTTCTCAGATTAGAAAATAGATCTGATATTTAGAGGATTATTTACAATCACATTATATATTGAATTGTTGTATTTTTTTATATCAGGGGTTGAAAAGTCTCTAAAAATCAACTCACCGAATATTTTTTACTCATCCAGAATAAACTCCTCATTAACAAGCTAGTATAGAAATATTTGGTGTTCTAATGACCCAAATTAGACCATGTAAATATTTGCTTTCAGAACATATTCTATGACCCTTTTAACATGATATGCAAGTAATTTCAAACTGAGACAAGTCTGCTTCCCCTCTGGTATGTGTTTGTCAGCATTTTAGAGAGAGGGATTTTATATGCTTGATCAAACAAATGTAAGACAGATTTCCAGTAAAGCAGAGATTAGTAGAAGATTACCGATTTCCAGTAAAGTAGATATGCTGCTTGAAATTTTCTTGTGAGGAGGCAATTACAGACACCTACCTCCATAAGGGAGAAACAAGTTTGGAAAGTGGGGAGGAGATTACAGACACCTACCTCCATAAGGGAGAAACAAGTTTGGAAAGTGGGGAGGAGATTACAGACACCTACCTCCAAAAGGGAGAAACAAGTTTGGAAAATGGGGAGGAGATTACGGATACCTACCTCCATAAGGGAGAAACAAGTTTGGAAAGTGGGTAGGATATTACAGACACCTACCTCCAAAAGGGAAAAACAAGTTAGAAAGGTGGGGAGGAGATTACAGACTCTTACCTCCTTGAGGAAGAAACAAGTTAGAAAGGTGGGGAGGAGGTTACAGACACCTACCTCCTTGAGGGAGAACAATTTAACAGGTGGGTAGGAGATTACAGACTTCTACCTCCTTGAGGGAGAACAAGTTAAGCTGGGGAGGAGATTACAGACACCTACCTCTGTAAGGAAGAAACAAGTTAGGAAGGTGGGGAGGAGATTACAGACACATACCTCTATGAGGGAGAAACAAATTAGGAAGGTATGGAGTAGATAATGCTGCAGACTGATAGACAAAAGGTGCAAAACAAGGATATAGTGATTTTGTTCGCCTTTCACACTAAAATGCTAAAAATACCAGCCTTCTTTGTATGGATTGCATAAATTATACCTTTACCTTTATATTATATAACTTTTACTGAATTTTAAAATCTGTGCCTTTATTGTGTATATCTCTTACCAGATTTTAAAATGTGCCTTTTATCTTGTATACATTTTGCCAAATTTTAAAATATATGCCTTTTTCTTGTACTCACTTATAAGTCAACTTGACTATAAGTTGAAACCCACTCACCCACATGCACATATTTTTTGAGTGCTACAAAAAGCCAATCTCTCTTTCACTCTCTTACAAGTCTGACTTATTTTGCAAGTCAGATCAATCTGAAATGGTGACTTGTCATCAGTGAGTCAGAGTTGCACTTTGGAAAACAAACAAGCCGAACTGGGTAGGTAGGTAGGTAGGTGAATAAACAACAAAACCAGTGTAAAATACATTCGTATTATTGAGTAGAATATGTCAGAAATAAATTGACAACTTACAATTGTTATAATTAAATCCACGTTCCAGCCTCAGGTAATTGGAAATTTCACTCATCCACCAGAAATATTTAGTAAGTTGAGTGAATTTTCCAGTACCAAGTGTAAATTTATATTTCTGGCTTCTGATGATGATTTGTACATGCTGTTTTGACTGATAAGGATACTAAAATATATTTGATAAGGCAATTAAAATAAATTTGTCATTGATAAGGCAACTAAAATAATTCCTCACAATTAAATAGAAGATTTTTAAAATGACAGATTGGTTACTATAACAAAGTGACAGATTGGTTACTATAACAAAATGACTGGTAAACAAACTACGTTATTGTAATGAGAGTTAATTGTACATTAATTTGAATGTTACAAATTGCATAAATTAGGACATTAATTTGAATGTCATAGATTGCATAAATTTGTCATTTTTTCACAAAACATTCACATTTATCCAAATTATAATGACTACACATTTTTTAAAGCTTTTGTAACAAGCATTAGATTGGTTAAAATCAAATCACCAGATATTGATGAAGATATTAGTTAATAACACTAGAAAGGAACTAATTTTGTATTCATGTGCCTTTTTTATGTGCTTTGATAATGGTTGTTTTGTTACTATTACTTATATTTCTGTATTATTTTTAAAACTATTTGTAATTATAAGAATTGAACTTTTTACAGATTTTATGAAGTCATAAGGCTTAAAAAACAATTGGACACTGCTTGTACAGCTTTCGTTTACAATGTCATTTTGTGCAGCGTGTAATCGATTTTCAAGCTCCATGACTGCATCCATCCTGTAAAATTTTGAAGTTCAGATCTTAAATATCAAATATCATCTTGTATTATAAACCTTAGGAGCATTACATACTCTTGTAAAGTCCATATGGTTAAGTTATTAGCTTTAATGCATTTTCATAAGATATGCATTTTTATGAAAAAAAATTGATAATTACATAATGGACCAGTAATTTGTATGCATGAAAATCATTAGTTTAGTCAAAGATCAAGGTCACTGAGACAGAAAGAAGACACATTTGTTTTGCCAGATAACTTCAGTTATGTGTCTTCTTCCTGGCTGACTTGCATGTAAGTCATGGAAGACACCTACTAATTCTGAATTCAAAAGTTCAGCTATCCGACCAATCAAAAAGGAGTTTTACATAAAAAACACATGATGATTTTTCATGGCATTATGTCTTGTTTATAGTACTTATGTTTTACAATGCACAAGCAAATACATCTCCCAGAAAGCAGTTTTCTTTTCCTTAATTTATTTCATCACCCAACCCATTTTAGACCTTCTTTGAACGGAAGATGCAGCAACTGCAAGGCCACCGCCATCACCCATTAACTTTGAAAAAGATTGATGAAGATGAAGAGGAGGAGGAAGAATTATTACGAGATGAATTTAACCTCCACAAGATGATTGTAATAGCAACAGCTGCTGGGAAGGTAATTAATGCCATCAAACATTAAAATGAAATCCTTTACCTTGTGTTTCATGTGTGTTTTCATTCACTAGAACAGTTTTACATCAGGCAGTCTAAAATCGCATCTTGAAATAGGTTAAACAAAACTCAGATATCTTTGGTTTTTGTGGCTTCAGATATTGTGCAGGAGAAAGTATAATTTAATGTACAGTCTGAATTTTTAAGTTGCGAAAATTTTACAATTTTGACAGATTTTCTCTCAGGAATATTTGCTTTCTTTCTTTGAAAGATGGGCATGTCGAGGCCTTCCTAAGCAGACATGGACTTCTAAAGATCTTTATGATTTAATACAGATTTCATGTTATGGTTTTTATGTCTTTTTTCTTAGGTTTTTGGAATGTCAAGTAGGACAGGTCATATTCTGTGGCAACATTACCTACCAGATTTATCTCCCTTCAGGAGCCTAGGCAAAGATGAGCTGTTGCTGTATATTCAACGTGGAACCTCACACTTCCCTCATCCTCCCCAGGGTGTTGTTATTGGCAGAAACAAAGTATTTATCTCTTTGTCTTTCTGTCTATATTTCTGTGTGTGTGTGTGTGTCAAACCATCTGTCTATATATCTCTCTGTTATCAGTGTGTGTGTGTGTGTGTGTCTGTGTGTCTGTGTGTCTGTGTGTGTGAAAGCATCTGTCTATATAACTATTTCTTTGTTATCAATCTGTGTATCGGTCTGGCGGTCTGTTTTTATGTCTATCTATCCATTAAATGACAAGGGAAGGTTCAAATTAAAATAATCGGACTGATCCCAAAATATGCTCTTCAACAGAGCTGTATTGCATATCTCTGTTCAGTTCATTCAGACAGTTTTGGATAAGCAAAGAAAATTTGATACATAATTGGAAATTAATGGACCTGAAAATTAAATTATATTGCATACAACAGAAGTATTGATTTCTTAAGCAGCCTAAAAATGCACAGCTGTTACATTGCAAGAAATCTCTACCATCTCCTCTTACATCAGTCCTCACACACATCACGTAACAAGAAGTCTATCATAAATGTTATCACTATTAGGGCTTTACTTTTTGCATATTAGAATAAAGTTTATTGGTCATTTTACTTCAGATCTCTGGACGTGGTCATTTGTTTGCCTTCAACCCAATCACTGGCCAGCTGGTGAAGGAGATGCCTTCTGGGGGAGTGACTCTAAATTACATTGTGAAGCAGGCTTTCCTCCTGGGTGAGATAGATGAACAGTTTTTGAAGGGAGTTGTGTTTCTGGATAGTCAAGATCAGGTAAAGTTGGAGCAAACACTAAGGGCTGTTCTTTTTAAACATACATGGTACTTGGGGAAGGCACTTCTATAAAACTGTATGCCAGGGTAATCTGATTACTTGAAGAGTTCATATGAAAATGATACAGAATTCTAAATTGCATCTGCAAGTGAGTATTCCACATTCAAAGTGCTTTCCCTGGATCCCAGGTGTACATTACCAAAATGGTCATCATTACTTTTATTCGATGATGAGGTATTTAATGCACAGACATTCTCTGTTGTACATATTTGCAATAACATAATTTTGCAGACATTGGTTAGAAAATTGTTTTCGTATTGTTTTTGCCGAATTTAGTGTTGTTTAGAGAGCATGGCCAGACAAACATTTTGCTATTGCCAGTTGATAACTTGTGGTCTCTTCTTTGTGGAGAGCTACTCTTCAGTTTTAGAAAAATATCTTAGTCTCCTGATGGGCCAAAAATAGGACTGTTAACATCCCATTGTATTACCCATAAATCTAATGTACAGGTTAGCTTTCATCAGCAATGAGGAGTACCTTGATTGTTTTTCATTTTAGGCACAGTATTGAAATTAGAAGATATCTTTTTCCCATGTAAAACCTTGGAAAGATATTTTCATCAGACCTATACAAAATCACAAAAAATGTCAAGAACTTCCATCTCACAATACATTCATTGAGTATGGAAGTGACTATAAAATTAATATAGAACAGAAAAGTCACAAATTCATTCATTAGTATTTTTCCACTTCACAGAAACTTTGTTTAAAAAAATTGCAACTTAACAGCAAAACTGTAAATATCGGTTCATGTCAACACAAAGATTATGGTCACCCCCCCCCCATATTTCATGATCATGTTATAGGAAATAGCTCTCCAGAGCTAGTCAGTGTATCTTAGCAAAGTTATTTTTCTGAACAGAGTGCAATTGATTGTAACTTTGGTATTTAAAATATGGCAAGATGACAGTAGATGGATAACCAGGATGTAAACAGACAGCATTTTGCTTGAAAAAAAACTCTGCTTTGAATACATTCTTTGATCACACTAACAATAAGGTGATGCTCTGCATCTTATCGAATCTAGCATTCACAAAAATATGGGGGAAAAAATTGTCTTTCTTGTTTATATTGCATGTAGATGAACTGAAGAAAATCTCTCCAAACAATGCCCTTACCACAGCTAGATGGCTGTAATAGTTTACCACTTTTAGCTTTTGCTCATACGAGATATTGGTATCCAATACCTCTTAAAGAATCTAGAGTCAGTCTTTTGGATTATTACACCATCCATCAAAATATTTGCTTAATATTGAGCATAAAGGTTTAGACAATGTAGTGGGGGATACTTTGATGGTCCATTCCCCACCCAAAGTGATGTGTACAATGCCCACAGCAACCATTTTATCAGGTCAGCACCAGATGGAAGAAAAGGGGGTAAAGGATCTGGCATTGCCAGAGTTGCAGGTGTGATGACTTGTTTGAGTGGCAGTGACACAGTTGCTAGCCTCGGGCAAGTTTGTTCCATCTCATCCATCAAATTTCTCCAGTGACGAACTGGAGCATATGGGGGACTGTCCTTTTTCATGGCTGCCCAGTGGGTGCAAGGCCCCCCCACACACACATGTTGGAGTTTGGCCCTAGGGCCTGTAAGTCTTGACACATGGGGTATTTTCCAGATGTGGATGAGCTACATGGCTGCTTGTCCAGACCAGTCTGTATAACACCATTTCTGCTGCAAGCTAGCCATCTGGCAGGCTGACTGGCCATGCTAGACAGTCATTGATTGGGAATCGATCACTTTGGCAAGCTGTACCATATACTGGCCAATTGCACATGGTTATGCAGATCTATACAGGGATCATGTTTACCAGTCCATCCAATTTGCTGCACAGACCAATGAGGCAATCAGGCAGATACCAAATCAGTTGTACAGCATTTAACCATGCCAACCATACAGCTGATAGCTGGCCCATCCATTAAATCAATAGCCAAGTTATCACAGTTAGCAACATTCCATACTGGCAGGATAAACTGGCACTCGCCCAGTTGCCAGTGCAACTGCCATCTCAAATTCTTATTGGATATTCTTTGAGAAACTGCCATCTCAAATTCTTATTGGATATTCTTTGAGAAGATATTGTAATGCACCATGGTACAGTCTAATTCCAGGTCCCAGGAATGTTTTATTCTGATGTTTAGATTATACCTGATGAGGACAAACCTCCTCCCCCTCACCTCCATGAGTGATAAACTACGTGATGATTTACTACATGTCAGTTGTACAGTCCTACAATGAAGCATACATAATACAGATTGAAAGCAGTTGTGGTGGAAATTGACAGCATTTTGCAATTTTCCTTGTGTCCAGCCCCATCAACTGCAACCAAAGCCTCTAAGGTCAGGGCCTCAGTGGATTTATCCAGTGAAGAAGAATGGCCATTGTTATGTCTTCTTCCGGTCTGCGACACTTCTACAAATTAATGACTGACTGACTGACTGATAAAAAATGTGAGACCCAGGCAGTTCCAAGGCTTTTTTATGGAAAGTCAACTAACAGTGCAGTGTTGTTCTCTCCACAATGGTATCTCGCATATTTGCTAACATTCAGTATTGAGCTGCCATCCTTGGATAAAACATTGCAGTCATCATTATCACCAGTCCTGTGTTTTATAAGGTAAACAAAAATGTCTAGCATACTACCTCCAAGTCGTGATCACTACATCTGTGATAGATTTGGCTTTGCTTGCTATTGTTTGACTGACTGAAAAAGCAGGTAGCAATGATGCATGAGAATCTACTGCCTGAGTCAGTCAGGTGATTAATAGGCTGCACATCAAATGATGGCTAATGACAGGAGAGCTTTTGTAACTCTTGATTACACATTGCAGCAGCGATTTGATTCTCCTTGGCTGCCTTTTCCTGTTCCCTTTGCAAGTGGCCCTGCTAACCCAGTCATTTCCAGTTTCTAGGCATCAAGATCAAAAAGTCATGCCATTGAATGAAGTGGTGTCTTTCCAGTGTCAGTGGCACAACAAAGGCAGGAATTTCTTTGTAAAAGTCCAGACCAGAAATTAGTTTTGGAGGGCACATATTGCCCACCTTTGATACAGTCAGTGGTGAATGGGGTCCACAAGAGTTACATCTCCACACAAACATCTAGATATGAAGGCTACAGTATGTACATTTCATTTCTGGAAGAACTGTGCTTATGGAAAATGTAGTTCTCAATATCTTGGACAAATTCTGTGATGGTGGCCTATCTCTCAAACAAGGGAGAATGAAATCTGGTCTGGGATTTTCTCTGCTGGTGTGCCCAGATAAATATAACTGCCCAGGTCAGGCATATTCTGGGCAGGCTCAGTGTCTTCACCATTTCAGTGTCAAGAACCGGCCAGACCCGTAACACAAAATAGTGTCAAGAACAGACCAAACCTGTAACACAAAATAATCCCAATGAACTTTAAATGAATTTGTGCATTTTGAGGCTACACCTATACTCCTTCCTTGGTCCTGTTACCTAAAATAAATAGTCAGTGGCCAGAAATGCAAAGTGATTCTGAGGTGTGGCAGGCCCTGGGTGAACATTCGGCTCAATCTAGCAATGGATGTCCCCAGGAAAATGTCGCCAAGACCCAGAATGCTCAAAAAGCCACATCCATGACCCAACAGGCTACTGATTCATGCCTGATTCTTGTCAGGAATGTCTTGTGAATAAAAGAATTTCAGCCTTCTGTTTTGGATAGAAGACTTGGAAGATCCTCCACATAGAAGGTGTTAGAGCCAAAGTGGCAGATTTTCAGGAACTGCTGCAACAACAACAACGTTGCCTTAATCCCAGAAATAGCTAACTTTTTTCTTCAGGATATTTGAGGATGAAAAGCTAACACCCATTTCAGTCAAAATCTACCATTCCATGATACTGGATACATTTAGGCGTAGTGGTAAAATAGATATAAGTCATCAGAAGGCTTCATCAGACCTATTAGTTTTGAATTTTAATAGATCAAAATCTCTCATGCTGTTCCTAAGTGGAATTTATATTGGGTACTGACATGGCTCAGTTCAAATCAATTTGAGCCCTTAATCAGCACCTCCATGAAGCACATTTCAGCACATTTCTTGATAGCTTGAACTTCAGCATGATAGGTCGGCAAATTGCAGGCCCTTTTGGTGGACCCAAACTCTCTATAGTTTGGATGAGATGGTTCAGATGTTCAGATGATGTAACCAGGCTTCATAACAAAGAACAGACTGTCTTCAATGGACATCAAAGAATTGTCATCAATTCCATTTCTTTCATTGACAGGTCTAGAGAGACAGTGATGCAGGACCTGGTTCAGGACATGGAAATGTGCTGGAGCCTCTCTCTTCTGGTCAAGACATGGTTATTGGATGTAACCATCCAAGCCCTGGAATCATGTCTATAGTTGAAAATGTGCCCTGTGTACTCAAAGATTTCAGTGGATCAAGTATGCCTTTATGAAAATTAAAGCTCGTGAAGTCAGATCTGTCTCCGTAAGCCCACATTTGAATGTATCATGGTAATCCAAAATATAATAGATGCAGTTGACTGGCGTGCAGAGTCAGCCTTCTTTAACTTCTGTCTTCATGATCTAGCTTCAGAGATGAGAAATCTGTAGGTCCACTGGCTGCAGCTCAGACCACCACCAGACCTGTTTAAAGTCAGCAGAGTCTTGTCACAGACATTGAACTGTGCTTTTGCTGGATTTACCTGATGACTTACTCTAAGAAAAAAGGTGGTTGCTTCCTTTTATTGTACGCTGGTACTGGCATCATGCCAGTTGTGCTGTTATGTTATAAGGAGTCAAGTTTCACCACATACAGGAAAGAATCCTTTATCTCACAAGGGTGACCTTGGCAGAGGTAGGATGCTCAGCATTTCCTCCTGTTGCCTATTCTCCAGATGTCATTGTGATCAGGGAATGTATTCAAAGGAGAAAGAAAGTAAGTAAATTATGTCTTTCTGAACATACCTACCCAATCACATTACTATTAAACCCTCCTACACCTCCTCACAAATGTAGCATCCTCATTGAGGTATTACTCAAACAAAACTGGTAAACAGTTGTTACCACCTAGCAGTGGTAAGCGGAAGGGTTGGAAAGAGTTTCTTCTTTTTATCTACATGGAATATAAATGGGAAAAACTTTTTTTTGTCTTTCCAAGATTGCTGGATTTGTTGAGGAGCATAATGTAAATGTGATCGGTTATCTACTTAATAATTTACTTTGTAAACTTTTGAATGTAATTTATTTCTGTTCTTTACTTAGGAGTATTAGAGATATTAATGCTGATTCCAGAACATTTTGTGATTAAAAGGCTTGCTTTATGCCCAAATTGCTTTCAGCAGAACATCACTATTTAATTGCTTTCAGCAGGACATCTTTTTTTGATTGCTTTCAGCAGGGCACCTTTATTTAGTTGCTTTCAGCAGGGCATCTTTATTTAATTGCTTTTAGCAGGACATGAAATTGATTTCATCTTCAACTTGCTTTCATCTTTTTTTAATGTTTTCAGCAGGGCATCTTTATTTAAATGCTTTCAGCAGGGCATCTTTATTTAAATGCTTTCAGCAGGACATCTTCTTTATTTAAATGCTTTCAGCAGGGTTTATTTAATTGCTTTCAGCATGACATCTTTATTTAATTGCTTTCAGCAGGACATCTTTATTTAATTGCTTTCAGAAGGGCACCTTTATTTAGTTCCTTTTAGCAGGGCATCTTTATTTAATTGCTTTCAGCAGGACATGAAATTGATTTTGTCTTCAACTTGCTTTCATCTTTTTTTAATGCTTTCAGCAGGGCATCTTTATTTAGTTGCTTTCAGCAGTACATCTTTATTTAATTGTTTTCAGCAGGGTTTATTTAATGCTTTCAACAGGGCATATTTATTTAATTGCTTTCAGCAGGGCATGAAATTGATTTAATCTTCATTTACTTACTTTCATCTTTTTTTAATGCTTTCAGCAGGGCATCTTTTTTTAATTGCTTTCAGCAGGACATCTTTATTTAATGCTTTGTGAAGGGCATCTTTATTTAATTGTTTTCAGCAGGGTTTATTTAATTGCTTTCAGCAGGGCATCTTTATTTAATTGCTTTCAGCAAGATATCTTTGTTTAATTGTTTTTAGCAGGGCATCTGTATTTAATGCTTTGTGAAGGGCATCTTTATTTAATTGTTTTCAGCAGGGTTTGTTTAATTGCTTTTAACAGGGCATCTTTTTTTAATTGCTTTCAGCAGGGCATCTTTATTTAATTGTTTTCAGCAGGGTTTATTTAATTGCTTTCAGCAGGGCATCTTTATTTAAATGCTTTCAGCAGGGCATCTTTATTTAATTGCTTTCGGCAGGGCATCTTTATTTAATTGCTTTCAGCAGGACATCTTTATTTAATTGCTTTCAGCAGGACATCTTTATTTAATTGTCAAAATTAAGTTGTTAACTGGTAATTAAGGAGTGGACAGGCATGGGATTTGGAGATTCCCGTAGGGCAGTAGAACAGGGAAAGATGGAGAGAATTGGTTGTAAAGTCATCTGAGGTGCCCCAGCGACCTCTTGGGTTAAGGGATTGACGATGATGAGGATGATGATGAATTCATTATATACCTATATGAATTTATCAACACCATTAATTCATTATATATGTGTATGAATTTATCAACAAAGTTCAAGTAGCATAATCAGAGTTAAGATATATTCCATAATAAAATTATATGAATATATTTATTTTTCTTTAAGTTTGTGGATCACAAAATATAATCAAAGTGAAGGTGCAAAGATAAGGCACATTTCCTTTCTATATGCCTGCTATAAGAAGGAATTATATTATGATGTGGTCTGGCATCTATCTGTCCATCCATCTTGTTACCAAGTTTATTTCACACCTTAACTTTAGTTGCTGACCATGTACAGTTACCAAACTTTGTGAATGACTTGCACCTGAATAAGTAAGAACCGTTTTGATTTTGGGGTCAACCCTATTGATTTTGGAATTAACTGTATCAAACTTGGTGTCGACCCTGCTGATTTTGGGTTCAACCATATTGATTTTGGGGTAAATGCTCAGGATTACTGTGATTGAAAAGAAGACAAATGGTTTCCATACAATAATTCCATTCATCCACCATCTACTGTTTCCAAACTTAGTGGATTTCTTGAACATGAGGAAAGGAAGAACCTTATTAATTCTCAGAGGAAAAAAGTTGGTGGTAAATCTTAATGTGATAGAAGAAGAAAAATGCTTCCCACACAGTAGCGTTTATTCTAGATAACAGACCTGGAAAAATTGCATAGATGTACTGCACATGCGGAAAGGAAGAAGCCTATTAATTTTTGGGGTCAAAATGTCATGGTCATAATGGCTGAAGAAAGAAAAAGTAGGTCCAGCACAAAAATTTCAGTTTTGACCATGATCCTTTATGAAGTTTATGGAGGGCTTGCACTTCGGTTATGGATGAAGGGTATTGAATTTGGGGTCAAAAGGTCAAAGGTCAAGGCTATTGTGGCTTAAAGAAATATTGGTTTTGCTGAAGAAAAAAATTGTTCTTGAGTAAGTTCCTTGACCAAGCATTGTGGATAGGGCAATAAAAGAAACATATAAATTGTGGGGTCTAAAGGTCAGTGGACATAGCCGTGATAGGTCTGATAAAAAAATTATTATTTTTGCTCATTAAAGTAAGTTAAAGACTGCATACCTTGACAAGATATCAACATCATTGATACCTTGTTTACTTATACTAGTGCCTACATGTGGGTCTATTAAACAAAGGGTAGGTACATAATGTCTTATTAGTTCTCTCTTACTTAAGCAACCTCAGATTTTAAAAATATGTATTATTTCTGTTTATGTGTAATGCATGTTGTGTTTCCATAATAAATATATTCTTGCTGTTTATGTGTAATACATGTTGTGTTTCCATATTAAGTATATTCTTGCTGTTTATGTGTAATACACATTGTGTTTCCAAGATAAGTATATTCTTGCTGTTTATGTGTAATACATGTTGTGTGTCCATAATAAGTATATTTTTCCTGTTTATGTTTAATATACATTTTCCATGTTAAGTATATTCTTACTGTTTATGTATAATACACGTGTTTCAAAGATAAGTATATTCTTGCTGTTTATGTGTAATACACATTGTGTTTCCATAAAAAGTATATTCTTGCTTTATACAATTTTGGTTAGTATATGAGTCAGTATCTTTTTAATTTTGAAGGTGCACACCTATCCAGAAAGCATCCAAGAGCACCTTAAGAATGTATTGTCATCACTCTATATTTACACTTGTGATGCTGAAACAGGCCTGATGAAAGGCTATACAGTTTCAAGAAGGGAAAACAAGGTAAATATAACTCAGAGCAAGTTCCACTATAAATCACTTCCTAGAGATACTAGTATTTGCAAGGTAAATATAAATCGGGGCAAGGCCCACTATAAATGACTTCCTAGAGATTAGTTACTAGTATTTGCAAGGTAAATATAAATTGGGGCAAGGCTCACTATAAATGACTTCCTAGAGATTATTTACTAGTATTTGCAAGGTAAATATAAATCGGGGCAAGGCCCACTATAAATGACTTCCTAGAGATTAGTTACTAGTATTTGCAAGGTAAATATAAATTGGGGCAAGGCTCACTATAAATGACTTCCTAGAGATTATTTACTAGTATTTGCAAGGTAAATATAAATCGGGGCAAGGCCCACTATAAATCACTTCCTAGAGATTAGTTACTAGTATTTGCAAGGTAAATATAAATTGGGGCAAGGCCCACTATAAATGACTTCCTAGAGATTAGTTACTAGTATTTGCAAGGTAAATATAAATTGGGGCAAGGCTCACTATAAATGACTTCCTAGAGATTATTTACTAGTATTTGCAAGGTAAATATAAATCGGGGCAAGGCCCACTATAAATCACTTCCTAGAGATTAGTTACTAGTATCTGCAAGGTGAATATAAATCAGGGAAAGGCCCACTATAAATCACTTCCTAGAGATACTAGTATTTGCAAGGTAAATATAAATCGGGGCAAGGCCCACTATAAATCACTTCCTAGAAATACTAGTATTTGCAAGGTAAATATAAATCGGGGCAAGGCCCACTATAAATGACTTCCTAGACATCCTAGTATTTGCAAGGTAAATATAAATCGGGGCAAGGCCCACTATAAATCACTTCCTAGAGATTAGTTACTAGTATCTGCAAGGTGAATATAAATCAGGGAAAGGCCCACTATAAATCACTTCCTAGAGATTAGTTACTAGTATTTGCAAGGTAAATATAAATCATGGCAAGGCCCACTATAAATCACTTCCTAGAGATACTAGTATTTGCAAGGTAAATATAAATCGGGGCAAGGCCCACTATAAATGACTTCCTAGAGATTAGTTACTAGTATTTGCAAGGTAAATATAAATTGGGGCAAGGCCCACTATAAATGACTTCCTAGAGATTAGTTACTAGTATTTGCAAGGTAAATATAAATTGGGGCAAGGCCCACTATAAATGACTTCCTAGAGATTAGTTACTAGTATTTGCAAGGTAAATATAAATCGGGGCAAGGCCCACTATAAATCACTTCCTAGAGATTAGTTACTAGTATTTGCGAGGTAAATATAAATCATGGCAAGGTCCACTATAAATCACTTCCTAGAGATACTAGTATTTGCAAGGTAAATATAAATCAGAGCAAGGTCCACTATGAATGACTTCCTAGACATCCTAGTGTTTGCAAGGTAAATATAACTTGGGGCAAGGCCCAATATAAATGACTTCCTAGAGATTAGTTACTAGTATTTGCAAGGTAAATATAAACCAGGGCAAGGCCCACTATAAATGACTTACTAGAGATTAGTTACTAGTATTTGCAGGGTAAATATAAATCAGAGCAAGGCCCATTATAAATGACTTCCTAGAGTTACTAGTATTTGCAAGGTAAATACAAATCAGAGCAAGGCACATTGTAAATGACTTCCTAGAGATTACTTACTAGATTAGCAAGATAAATATAAATCAGGGCAAGGCCCACTATAACTGACTTCCTAGAGATTAGTTACTAGTAAGGTAAATATAAATCATAGCAAGGTCCACTATAAATCACTTCCTAGACATCCTAGTGTTTGCAAGGTAAATATAACTCGGGGCAAGGCCCAGTATAAATGACTTCCTAGAGATTATTTACTAGTATTTGCAAGGGAAATAAAAATCAGCTAAACCCACTATAATTGACTTCCTAGAGATTAATTGTTTGCAAGAAGTGGCATTTTCAATAAAACCAGTAACAAGTAAAAGTTAATGTTATTTAATTCAGACTTAATTTAACTCTTTGTTGTATGTGGAAATATATTAAACCATTTGTAATGAATGGGTTTCATTTTATTTCAAGTCGGCGTCATCAAGAGGTGTACACCAGTTGCTGAATTTACACAGTTTATTTTAGTTTTTTTTCTTTCCATCACTATTCCTGAATCATTTACCAGATATACTTGGTCTGGATTGAATTTTACAAAATAGATAGGAATTTGTTGTTATTGTTGTTGTTTTTCCTTAAGGTCTGTTACTTTATTTGTGAAAAGAAAGGCAAACTGCAAGTCGAAACTTTCTCTTATCCATTTGTTTTCAGCGGACATTTATAGTGGTATTTCATTTGATGTACAGCTCAGTGTTCAAAGATAAATGTTGAATACATGCATTGGGTTGTATAATAGTAAATTGCATGTCCTATTACATATTTTAGGAAAATACAGTGATAAATGTGCCTGGATATCCTGTACAGTTTTTTTATGTTCCTTCCTAAGAAGTGCAATGTGGGAAATTACATAGCTCTAATTCTCAAAGTGCATTTACATACCTCTGATTATCAAAGTGCATTGTGTTGCTTGCAACTCTTCTACACTATGTAAAACAAAGACATCAGAACTTGAGATGCTGTATATCATACAAATACATATGGTTGTGGATTTGTATGCCCTCACTGCTTGGAACAAAGGCATCTTAATTTTGTTCTGTCCATTTGTAATTCTGAAAACAGGATTTGAGGAAAAAATGACCTACATACAATTGTAACCTGGCATGCATTTTTGCATCCTTTTGTAAATCATCTGGTTTACACATTTTTGAACTTTTTGGATATCAACTATTTTAACAAAAACCTTTTTTTATTATCAGTCTGTGGGTTGTTGATGGAAGTAAGATTGAAAGTTTAGGAATTCATTTTACTTGAGCAAGACAAGCCTGACAGCCATGTTCATTTGCTGTTGATTTCTATTTCTTTACAATGTATGTTTCTTTTACAGCTGTATGCAGATCAGGTGTGGTCAATCAATCTTCAAAAGAAGCAACAAACTATCACTCAAGTGATACCAAAGAGAACTAATGGTAGAATTTTTCCATTTTTTTTCTCCAGCAAATTTTAGTAATATTTTGCCTTCATTAGCATGCACTAAAATTTTAAGATCCTTGTAATATTTTCCCTTCAGTAGTATGCACTACAGAATGAAGATTCTAGTAGTATTTTCCCTGCTGTAAAATGCACTACAATTTAAAGATTATAGTAATATTTTGCCTTCAGTAGTGTACACTACTATTTGAAGATTCTACTAGTATGTATTCAGTAGTGTACACTACAATTTGAAGATCATTATAGTATTTGGCCTTCATTAGTGTACACTACAATTTGAAGATCATTGAAGTATTTGGCCTTCAGTAGTGTACAATTTGAAGATCATTATAGTATTTGGCCTTAAGTAGTGTACACAACAATTTGAAGATCATTATAGTATTAGTCTTCAGTAGTGTACACTACAATTTGAAGATCATTGTAGTATTTGGCCTTCAGTAGTGTACACTACAATTTGAAGATCATTATAGTATTAGCCTTCAGTAGTGTACACTACAATTTGAAGATCATTATAGTCTTTGGCCTTCAGTAGTGTACACTACAATTTGAAGATCATTATAGTCTTTGGCCTTCAGTAGTGTACATTACATTTTGAAGATTATTATAGTATTAGCCTTCAGTAGTGTACACTACAGTTTGAAGATCATATTAGTATTAGCCTTCAGTAGTGTACACTACAATTTGAAGATCATTATAGTATTAGCCTTCAGTAGTGTACATTACAATTTGAAGATCATTATAGTATAGCCTTCAGTAGTGTACATTACAGTTTGAAGATTATTATAGTATTAGCCTTCAGTAGTGTACATTACAATTTGAAGATCATTATAGTATTAACCTTCAGTAGTGTACACTACAGTTTGAAGATCATTATAGCATTTGGCCTTCAGTAGTGTACACTACAATTTGAAGATCATTATAGTATTAACCTTCAGCAGTGTACATTACAATTTGAAGATCATTATAGTCTTTGGCCTTCAGTAGTGTACACTACAGTTTGAAGATCATTATAGTATTAGCCTTCAGTAGTGTACACTACAATTTGAAGATCATTATAGTATTAGCCTTCAGTAGTGTACATTACAATTTGAAGATCATTATAGTATAGCCTTCAGTAGTGTACATTACAGTTTGAAGATTATTATAGTATTAGCCTTCAGTAGTGTACATTACAATTTGAAGATCATTATAGTATTAACCTTCAGTAGTGTACACTACAGTTTGAAGATCATTATAGCATTTGGCCTTCAGTAGTGTACACTACAATTTGAAGATCATTATAGTATTAACCTTCAGCAGTGTACATTACAATTTGAAGATCATTATAGTCTTTGGCCTTCAGTAGTGTACATTACAATTTGAAGATCATTATAGTATTAGCCTTCAGTAGTGTACACTACAATTTGAAGATCATTATAGTATTAGCCGTCAGTAGTGTACACTACAGTTTGAAGATCATTATAGTATTAGCCTTCAGTAGTGTACACTACAATTTGAAGATCATTATAGTATTAGCCTTCAGTAGTGTACACTACAATTTGAAGATCATTATAGTATTAGCCTTCAGTAGTGTACACTACAATTTGAAGATCATTATAGTATTAGCCTTCAGTAGTGTACATTACAATTTGAAGATGATTATAGTATTAGCCTTCAGTAGTGTACATTACAATTTGAAGATGATTATAGTATTAGCCTTCAGTAGTGTACAATTTGAAGATCATTATAGTATTAACCTTCAGTAGTGTACATTACAATTTAAAGATCATTATAGTATTAGCCTTCAGTAGTGTACAATTTGAAGATCATTATAGTCTTTGGCCTTCAGTAGTGTACACTACAATTTGAAGATCATTATAGTATTTGGCCTTCAGTAGTGTACACTACAATTTGAAGATCATTATAGTATTAGCCTTCAGTAGTGTACACTACAATTTGAAGATCATTATAGTATTAGCCTTCAGTAGTGTACAATTTGAAGATCATTATAGTATTAACCTTCAGTAGTGTACATTACAATTTGAAGATCATTGTAGTATTAGCCTTCAGTAGTGTACAATTTGAAGATCATTATAGTATTAACCTTCAGTAGTGTACACTACAATTTGAAGATCATTATAGTATTAGCCTTCAGTAGTGTACAATTTGAAGATCATTATAGTATTTGACCTTCATTAGTGTACACTACAATTTGAAGATCATTATAGTATTTGGCCTTCAGTAGTGTACACTACAATTTGAAGATCATTATAGTCTTTGGCCTTCAGTAGTGTACACTACAATTTGAAGATCATTATAGTATTAGCCTTCAGTAGTGTACAATTTGAAGATCATTATAATATTAACCTTCAGTAGTGTACACTACAATTTGAAGATCATTATAGTATTAGCCTTCAGTAGTGTACAATTTGAAGATCATTATAGTATTAACCTTCAGTAGTGTACATTACAATTTAAAGATCATTATAGTATTAGCCTTCAGTAGTGTACAATTTGAAGATCATTATAGTATTAGCCTTCAGTAGTGTACAATTTGAAGATCATTATAGTATTAACCTTCAGTAGTGTACATTACAATTTGAAGATCATTATAGTATTGGCCTTCATTAGTGTACAGTTTGAAGATCATTATAGTATTAGCCTTCAGTAGTGTACAATTTGAAGATCATTATAGTATTAACCTTCAGTAGTGTACATTTTGAAGATCATTATAGTATTAGCCTCACAGTATTTTGTCCTCAGTAATAAGTATTACAGTTTGAAGATTCACTTAGTATTTTGCTGTCTGTGGTATGCATTGGAAGTTCTCAATTTATATAATCTCTGACATATAGACTCATTTACATTAATATTTTGTAGCTTGTGATTTTTCTTTTGTCATTTTTGCTTATAGCACGTTTATTTATATTATTATTAATTCTAATTCAGATTCTCAGTTGCATTTCTGTTTGGTGCACTTAAGTAAATATCTCGTTTCTCATAGTGGTTATTACCTTCACTGGACAAGGGTTGTCAGTCCACTTCACTAGCCAAGGGTTGTCAGTCCACTTTGTTCCACACCAACCCATGGCTAGTGAAACAGTATTTTGAGAAAGTAATATCTCATGGATGCAAGAGTTACTGCCTATAGCAAGTGGAATCATTTGTGGCTTTTATGAATGCCACATCCCTTGACTTGAAATAAAACTTGTGTGCTAAAGTCGAAACAAATATATAACATCTTGTTATCTGTGTAGGCTGCTTGGATTATTCCCAACTGTCTTCCAATCTGTCTGATTAGATTATTCCCAACTACCTTCCAAGCTGTCTGATTGGGTTATTCACAACTATCTTCCAAGCTGTTCTGATTGGATCATTCCCAATTATCTTTCAAGCTCTCTGATTGGATTATTCCCTACTATCATCCAAGCTGTCTGATTGGATTATTCCCTACTATCATCCAAGCTGTCTGATTGGCTTATTTCCCAACAACCTTCCAAGCTGTCTCATTGGATCAGTTTCTTTCATCTGCATCCAATCCTATAACTGAACAATAGATACTGTTTTGAAGAATTACAAATGCTAAAGGCTAATGTGGAATGAAGTGGATTGACGATGATTGGCTGGACAAGATAAGTGATTATAGAATACTATTACATTATGTTCTGTTTCAAAATTTTATGGAATACTATTACAATATGTTCTTCCAGAAACGTTATAGAATACTATTACATTATGTTCTGTTTCAAAAATTTTATAGAATGCTATTATAATATGTTCTTCCAGAAATTTTATAGAATACTATTACATTATGTTCTGTTTTAGACAGTAGGTAATTTATGAGTACCCAGAAATTAGGTAATTTCAGCATGAATACACAAAATTTGGTAATTTCAAAATGAACACACAGAAATTAGATAGTTTCAAAATACATATTCTGATATTTGTTTGCCAGATCACTAATTTATCTTGTGTACTGTTCTTGCTCATTGCAGTCAGAAGTTTACTATGAAGCAGCAAGCTATATTTCTCAACAAAGTGGTACATTGTTAGTTTAATTTCAAGTGTTCCATATTCTGGTTTAGAAGAGTTATGTCCCCTGATCATTCATTCTGTTAACTTTGCTTTCAGCAGCATATATTTACTAAGGAATACTGCTTTTCAGCTAAAAGTGACTTAAATTATTATATATTTTTATATTGATAAGATTTTAAATGAGAGTGACTTAAATTATTATATATTTTTATATTGATAAGATCTTAAAAGAGAGTGACTTAAATTATTATATATTTTATATTGATAAGATTTTAAATGACAGCGACTTAAATTATTATATATTTTTATATTGATAAGATTTTAAATGAGAGCGACTTATTGCATTTCACATCCACATTTAGACAAGATATGGCTCCTGAATTCCAATATTCTTCCAAACATTAAATATCCACCAGCCACTCATCTACTTAATGCCCTGTCAGTCAGGTGATGTACACAACACTGCTGGCTCAAGTTACAGGCACACATCATTTGAAATTCTTGATACTTCTTAATGGATAGTTTTTCGGTGTTTTTGTCATGACAAGTGATCATCATATTTTGGAGTTAAATAAAGATGGAATAGTCCTGATTTTTTGCAAAACTGAATCTTACTGTCTTTTTTTACTGTCACTTCAGAGCATGTTCATTCTCAAGGTCGTGTCCTAGGAGACAGAACTGTACTGTATAAATACCTAAATCCCAATGTAGTGGTGGTGATAACAGAGGGTGAGGAGACAGGTTCACAAGCACAGACACAGAAAGGTTAGTAGCTGTTATATACATTTGGATTATGTGTTAGGAAAAGAGAAAATTTACAGTTTTGTTTTTTGTAGAACTATATTCACCACTTTTCACCAATCATTCACTCTCTTCAGCTTGCTAGATAATTTATTAATCAGTTAACATATCTTGCAGATTCCTACTCATGTACTGGCCTACTTTTGTTCTCTGTATTCTGTTAATTTATTTCTGTACTGTTCACCAACTTTTATAATGATATCTGAATATATATTGATTTAAAGTCTGCGGTCCCATGGGTGTTAATTGATATGCAGATTGATAAATCACTCATTCCTAATTTTAGAAAAACATCCAGATCAATATATTTTCAATGAAAAGTTGGTCATGCAGCCAGTTACAAGATTTAAATAAAGATTCCAAAATTGTGTTAATTGATGAGTCTTCATTATTTATGGTTTCCAGCACATACTCTGTCGTAGCACTTGCAGACCACTTTATAGGGAGAATACAGTATTTCCGGTGTTTAATATTTGCAGAGGGATGAAAGAGTACTCTAAGTCATTGGGTTCAGAGCAGTCTTGTATACATGCAGCTATTTAAGATAGTTCCACAGTGTCAGTGTTTAGCTCACCTGGCCGTTATTATAGCCAAGTGAGCATATGGTATGGTCATGTGCCAATGGTCTGTCCCTCAAAAGTTGCATGTTACCATTCTGGAATTCGTATTTCTGATCTGACTTAAATCAGACTTGGGACATGGGTATATAATTAACATGAGATGAGTTTAATAACGAGTGAGATCCATGCATAATAATGAGATGATCTTACATCTGATTGGCTGGTTTTCTTGTCAGTATGCAGGCCATATTTCTCTTCCAATTTTGATCAGTCTTGGAAAGTATGCTTATTTTTATTAGGATCTCAGACAATTTAAACAATAAGCAAGATCTGTGCCCATTGTGTGATCTTGAATCTGATTGGCTGAGCCGGTTACCACTTTGGAAACCATGTTTCTGATCTGAGTTAGATCAAACTTGAAATATTGGCTTATATTCTTTAGATCTTGGATGTGTTTGATAAAGAGCAAGATCCACACATAATGATGAGTAATCTTGCTGAGCTGTCTGTGAAGGCAAAATAGCAGTTTGTATATTGATGCAAGGGAAGTAACCTATGATCAGTCCTACTGAGAATTACAGTTTTTGTTTTGTTAATATTTTTTCCCCTCCCCATGTAAAATGTTTAAAAACTATTTAAAAAAATTAAAATATAGGATACATTATTTTCAATAAAACAATTTATATAAATTAACAAAATAACACACCTTTGGGAATAAATTAATAATCAGTAAAATTTGAACCTGAAGAAAATATATAAAATAAAAAGACAAAGTATTAAGCGGACATATTTTTATTTGATGTTTTGAGTTTAAAAGCCAAGAAGGTGTTGTTCATGGGATGTTATGTACACCAGTAACCTCAATGCCCAACAATACTTAAAAGTTATGAACACCTTAAAATGATATTGCCTTATTTAAATACCAAAAATAGTTTTATGTTATCACACTTACATTCATTGTTTTATGGCATTTCACATATTAAATGTTATTAGTCACACATTTTTTAAGATTTCTATTTGGTATTTTTGGACTTTTAAAATTAAAACACAATATGTAATTTATCCTTATCTCCTAAACTACTGTGGTCATAACCCCAGTTTGTAGATACTCCAATTTTCTGTGAAGTTTCGGACCATATAACAGAACTTTTTTATAAAAAAAAACTTGTAACAAGCAATTCTTTATTTTCTGAACATGGACTAAAAGGTATGATTGAGTAATGGTAACCTTTGTGTGCAGTTTGTTAATCATGATCAGTTCAAAGTTACAGCAGATTACATCAGTCAAGTGCAAATTATTTCAGTAACAATTATATAGAAGATGCATATCTATTGTAAAACATGTGATTGAGTAATACTGACAGTCTTTTCACCAAGGAATAAAATAGGTCATGCATCCAGTTACAGTTTCAGTAAATGGAGGAGAATAAATAGGTTTAAAAGTGGTGTTATTCCATCAAGCCAGTCCACTTGTTTTTGTTTGGTGGTAGTGGGGGACCTCAAGCACTCATATTTTATTAGGCATAAAAATAGACTAAGTGTTCCAAACTTTCTTTGTACTCTTCAGTGCTCTCACAAGCTTTACATTTGTCACTTATTCAGGTGAGTGATATCAGGCTTTCTCAAGCCTCTTGTTAAGGACATACATTATGTACCACCAGTTAGGTCCAACTACAAACCACATCTAGATTTTCTGGCACATAATATGCTGGCAGATCCTGGTCAACACGATTTGTTAGAATTTATTACAAGTAGAACAAACAGTATAAACTTTGCCACATTGTGCAATGACAGATAGGGGTTTATGTTGTTTGCAGCTTGAGTCCAACTTGTATGCAAGTAAATATGATACCTAAAAGAAAGAGATTTTAAACAAAGTAAAGTTGTTTGAGAACAGCTAATCTTTAAATGCACGGTGTAAACCATCTGGAAGATATAAAAATGTGTAAATAGATATGTTAATAATTTGAATCCATAAGAAAAACAAAGAGTTACATTTTGCTACAAGTATTCTATAGTTTTAAATCAGTGTCTTGATGGTAAAATATAATCTGTAATAAAAGATTTAGAAGGTATCTGCAGAATTGGATTGTGAGTTGATCTTAGTGAAATTCTTAAATTTTCTCTATTACAGCCAAGATATGATTATTTTTGGAAAATGCTCAGATTCTTTTGTATGCCTTTTCAAGTTGACTTTATATTTATCAGTTTCTATGAGAATTTAACTTTATTTCCAGGTCCAATGAATTTCTTCAATTTGTATGTGATAGACACAGTAGTAGGTCATGTGATATTTCATGCCAATCACAGGAGAACCAAGGGACCAATAAATGTTGTTCACTCAGAAAACTGGGTTGTGGTTAGTATTATATAATTTGTCAAATATTTCATGTGATGTTTATATGTCCCTTTCATTTAGACAATAATTTGTATATGGTACATATTAAAGCTAAATGCCTACCTCATAGTATTAGTGGTTATATGTTAGAAAATACATTCATTAGAACCTGTTGTAACAGACACCTGGTTTTAATGGACACCTTACCATAAGACATTTTAATACTGCCATTTTTATTATTTCATCCTGTTTTAGTCTTGAATTTAATGAACACTTGTTCACGACTGACAGCGTATGGATATGGTCCCATGATGTTTGTGTAGCGACCATCAGCATTTGCAATTATTAACTTACTTTCATAAACTATGGACCAGTTTTCACCAAATTTATCAGATCATCTCAAAATGAAGGGCTATTGATTTTGTCATTACAAAAGATGATGATCCACCTTTAACATGGCTGCCACTACTAAAAGTAGAACAGATTTAAATGACTTTTTCACATAAACTGCTAAACAGAATTTGGCCAAATTTGATAGAAAAGAATTCTTTCAGGAAGGGCTTTCAGAGTTGTAGAAATTATGCAGATCTGCCATCAGATGCTACCACCTTCCTTAAAATAGAAAAACATTTAAATAATTTCTTTTTCTCCAAAATCAGTCAGCAGAATCTGTTTAAATTTGACAGAAAGTGTCCTGTCAAAACTATGTTCCAGATTTTCACTTTTGATGTCAATCGGTGATCAGGTGTGGTTGTTGTTTATAATCAATTGGAAAACCCTATAAATTACTCATTCACAAAAATCACTCTGTAGAATTTGACCAAATTTGACAGAAAACATTTTGGCTTGAAGGGCTTTACAAGTTGTACAAGTTTTTAAGATGGTCACTGTCACAAAAAATAGAAGTACCTTTAAACAATTTTAAAAACTCACTCAACACAATTTGAATGAATGTTGGAAAAATGATGTTGATGTGCCAACATGTATGGGTGAAGATATCAAAATATTGATAAACCTTGACAAAAATGTTTTCATAATGTATGCAGTGAAAAGCAATGAAAGAAATTTCTGCAGAAAACATCATCTGGCCCTAATTGGTTTGGTCAAAATGGATTTAAGACCAGATTCTTGCCTAAATTCAAGCCAAAATGGACTTAACACTGGACACTTTCCTAAATTCAACCTATCACATTAAGATGCTGCAGTTGATTATAGTTCTCTTTGAGAATTCTACAGTTTTTATAAAAAGCATTGCTGCATTTTAAAATGAATTTAACTTCTCAGAAACAGTAAATGGAGCAAAGCAGCTTCTTCATATGGATTGACGATTTATCTGTTTAGCATTGATGCTTCAGTTTTTGCTTTAGTCAGTGTATTAGATATTATTGCTTGCAAAGATACATGATTTGTATGTGGATGCACAGTATTCAACAAAAGAAGGTCACTTTAACCTATGTCTTATTGATTTTTCTCAATTCTTGCATTGATATCTTTTTCTCAGTCTTTGCTTTGCAGTGTAGCAGGTTGTTTTTAATTTTTATTACAGTATAGTTATTACAGTGATAAGCAGCGTCGTTATGAGATGGCAGCTCTTGAGATGTACGAGGGGAAGGAGCAGAGTAATGCCACAGCATTCTCGTCTTTTGTGGCTCCAAAACAGCCCTTTGTTATGAGACTGGCCTTTATATTTCCTTTGCCTATTTCCACAATGACAACCACAATCACTGAAAAAGGGATCACACATAAAGATGTTATTAGTGAGTAGTCTTATTACCTTGCATGTATTATTTGATGTCATGAATAACACGATTGTGGCATGGCTCCCAAAATTTCATATACATGTACTTTTCTCATACACAAAATTTTTTTCTTTCTTAAAAGTACAAAAAGTAACGTGTAAAAAGTTTATTATCATTTTTTGGGAACAGATCATGTATGAATTCTAAGATAGTCATATACATGTATTTATCTCATACACGAAAAAAGTTTTTTCTTCTTAAAAGTACAAAAAATAATGTGTAAAATGTTTATTCAGGGATCATGCTGGGCTTCGCCAATGTCTCAAATTGTGAATATTTTCCTTGCTGGCAACATAAAATATCATCTGGCAATTTTTCCCTGACATTGTTGGCTGTTTAAACTTGTATATACAACTTGGGTTTGGAGTGAAGAAATTCAGAGGCGCCATGAAAGGAAGCCTCAAACTTTGTATAAAATACACTGGAATTTATCTATTGGTAGATAACAAATTCATTGTTCATATTGACTAACCATCTTAACAGTACATTCTTATACCATGATCTGTTTATTCTGACATCTGGCCTGAGTACTGTATGCTGTGAGATCTCAGCCTTTTTATTTGTGTTTTTTTTTTTTAAAAAAAACATTTCTGGTTGTAAAATTCCTCTTCTTTTCACTCAGAATTAAATTCTTCAGAACACTCATATTTTCTGTAGTAATCCCTGTCAGAACCAAATAGAACACCTGGTATTCATCGTCAATTGGTCTTTTTTGTTTTTGAAAAAAATTCTGATGCATGCATGGAAAGCAGCATCACTCAGACCTGCCAACCCTTACAATTTTGCCATAAGTCTTACGAAAATTACCCTTAAAATACAGACTTAGGCATAAAAGCAAAACTATGGAGAAATTGCCGAAAAATCAGGAAAATTTGTTCATCCATGTTTGATTTGGATCCGGGTTTTATATTAGAATTAGTGAAATTAGTCAGAGGACCAGACTAACCTTACAGCAGCACCTCAGACACTTTAAACTGCACTTATTTGTTCATGCGAAGTGTCTGCATGATCAAACTGTTGATTATAGAATTATTTTTAAATGGCGTCCAGCAAGAGATGCATGTTTAAGACGAAAGGGAAAATAAGCCTCACAAAAGAATAAAAAGGAATATTCAGATTCTTGTGAATAAAAGCTGGAAGGGACACAGTTATGTTTATTGGACATCACGTGCCAATTTGAGTATGACTCCTGGTGGGAGATACAATTGCAGTCATCATGTGAAATGGAAAAATAATAGAATTACGTCAAGTTGAGAGATAGCAACAAGCCATTGAGCTGCATAGGGTTTGGAACTTGAGTTTGTGCAACTGTACTAGTGGTAAATAAAGTCTACACATACTTTACAAACTTTTCAGTTGAACATAATGTTTATTTTCGCTGCATGTTTTGAATATCCTACTTGGTCTAGCTACAATAGACCAACTTTTGAAAGCAGGAAAAGTAACTGCTACAATCGACCAAACGATGGCTATTTCCTCTTGTTTTTAAAATGTACCCAGAAAAAATAAATTTTGCTGAAACTTCAAAGAAAACTGATCACCTTTGAAGCACCGATCATTCTAAGCAAATGGAGAGAAAAAAATTCAGTCTCAATCAATGTTTTACAGTTATTTGATGTTGCCGACACAATAAAAAACAGACATCTGTTTGGTCCTCCAAAGCTGTCCTTTAGCAGTAACTTCAATAACACATGCACCCTTCATCAAAGGAAGCCATCTACAATCTTCAATAACAACAAATAACTTTCATCAAAGGAAGTCAGCACCAAACTTAAATAAAAGAAATGGAATTTGATAGATTGTTGCATTTTTCATAGTGAATGGAACACATTTATTTTGCCAAGAGTTTCATTTTTGCAGGAAAAAAATTATGCTTGTGGTCGCTACCATCGGCAGCATAAAACACTAAATAAATTTCAGATCTTTTGAAACCATAGATATATAGCCATCAAGTTAATTGAAGATGGGTTATCTTGCAAAGATGTTTGTTAAACTTTTTAATTTCTTCACATTTTCATTTCCCTATCAATAGCCTCATCCCCTGGGTAACATTGGCAAGATGATACTGTCTCTGACCAAAATCTAGGCCAATTTAAGTACATGTACAAGTAGCATGTACACAGCTATAGTCATATGCTGTTTGTGATAGCTGTAGTGAATTGTTGAGTGACAATCAGATCTAGATCAAAACAAGGACTACCATTTTTTATATATGTGTTGTGCTTTCTAATGGGATGTGAGTCATACATAAAATTTAAAATAATAAATCTATACTCAAATTCATAGATTTAGTATATACAAGTACAGTACTTCACAGATTATGGATTGTACTGCACAAATGTAAGTTGTCAATATACAAGTGTTTTTCAGACTAGTTTGTCTTCATTTAATTAAAAACATATTTTTGCTCCCAATTTCATTACCCCTTCCCTCAGCCCACCATATTTAAGGTAACTGCATAAATTTCTTCCGCTAACTGACTTGGTTGGTCATAACACCGTTTGAGTTCTATGGACCCCAACTACTGTGCTATAGCAGGGTCACACTGTATATACCAAGCAGATGGACAGTACTATCCCTGGATTCTACAAGAGAGTGTTTGATACTATTAACAGAATTTTTATAATTGTGAATAAAAAACATTATCACGCAGGTTAAATCTCTGCAGAGTATGAATTAAAAATTCTTTAGCCTGTTTGATAATGTTATTTATTCATTCATATATATATATATATATATATATATATATATATATATATATATATAGATGGGTTGACTTGACTTTTAACTTGGCTGTCTCTATATCATCATGCTTGTAATCATTTTAATTTCTGGAACATAATGTAACTTCCGAGCATTAAAGGTATTTCAACCAGACTTGGTCAACATGCAAAGAAAGTTGCTTAGAAGTACTTTTTGATGCTTAGAATTTTCTGCTTTTGTCTCATCTGCATGAACATGGTGAGGTATAGAAGTTACATTTCCGCTGTTGGTATGGTCATCATCAACAGTGTTAAAAGTTTGTATTGAAGTTTCTGAAAGTTGCATGTCATTGACATAGAGTTTAATATAATGTCACTACAGTCTAAAGTTTATAGACTGATATGCTATTATTCTTTGTTATGCTTGACTCGCATGCTTAAGCAACCATTCATGGTCTTTTTTAACAGTTCTAAAGTTTTATGCTAAAGTCTTTGGAAGTCTGATATTTCTTTGTTAAAATATTAGTACAGGTCTAAAGTTTATATGTTAATATGCTAGGATACCCTGTCTATCCTGTCTTGTCTACTTCAGCAGAAAGCATGTTTCATCAGTGTAAATTATGGAAAAATGTTGTATTAGCATTTTTTAAATTGCATAAGCCACTGTATTCTGAAACATTTGGGTAATATCACTCTGAGTCAATGTTGATATGCATGAAGTTTTTCTCTTGCCAGTTTGAGTAGAACAGCTTACATTGTGGTCAGTAATGTTAATGCTTTTTGCTGCAACATGATCAATTAGTGTTAACTTTTTTTGGTTACATTGTGGTCAGTAATGATAAGGTTTTTTGTTACCACATGGTCAATATTGTTCACACTTTTAGTTATATCATGGTCAGTACTGTTAATACTTTTTGTTACATCATGGTCAGTAATGTTTATTCTTTTTGTTCAGTCATGGTGAATAATGCTTGTGCTGTTTGTTACATCATGGTTCGTAATGTTAATGCTTTTTGTTATATCATGGTCAATAATTTTGATGCTTTTTGTTACATCATGGTCAGTTATGTTTATCCTTTTTGTTACATCAGGGTGAATAATGTTAATGCTTTTTGTTACATCATGGTTGGTAATGTTAATGCTTTATGTTACATCATGGTCATAATGTTAATGCTTTTTGTTGCATCATGGTCAGTAATTCTAATGCTTTTCATTACATCATAGTCATTAATGTTAATGCTTTTTCTTACATCATGGTCAATAATTTTAATGCTTTTTGTTACATCATGGTCAGTAATTTTAATGCTTTTTGTTGCATCATGGTCAGTAATTTTAATGCTTTTCATTACATCATAGTCATTAATGTCAATGCTTTTTCTTACATCATGGTCAATAATTTTAATGCTTTTTGTTACATCATGGTCAGTAATTTTAATGCTTTTTGTTACATCATGGTCGGTAATTTTAATGTTTTTCATTACATCATAGTCATTAATGTTAATGTTTATTACATCTTGGTGAATAATGTTAATGCTTTTTGTTACAGTACGGTCAGTAATGCTAACATTTTTGTTACAGCATGGTCAATAATGTTAACACTTTTTATGAACTGTTATGAAAGTCCAATACATGGGTTATACTGACAAGCATATCACCCTGACACAGGTGTGACACTGCATTTGGTGAACACTTGTTTATCTAACCATGGAAATATAAAAGTGGAAAGTATTGAATAAGTACGATATATGTTGAGAATACTTGACCATAGGGTACTTGAATATATAAAGTAGTATAAAATTAAATGTACTTGACTATAAGGTACTTAAATATATAAAGTAGTATAAAATTAAAAAGTCTTGGACCATAGGGTACTTAAATATATAAAGTAGTTTAAAATTAAAAGTCCTGGACCATAGGGTACTTAAATATATAAAGTAGTATAAAATTAAAAGTCCTGGACCATAGGGTAATTAAATATATAAAGTAGTACAAAATTCAGTATATAAAGTAGTATAAAATTAAAAGTCCTAGACCATAGGGAACTTCAGTATATAAAGTAGTATAAAATTGAGATTGCTACTTTCAGTTTGAGTCTTTAGAAATATATCAGCTCTAGATGACTCTAGTTTAATCTTTTCAGCATTGTACTGTGAGAGTTATAGAGGCTGCTTTCCTTTCATGGATCATAATATGCTTTTGGACACATGATTATGTCTGTTATAAAGTTTTTTTTAAATAATAGCAATGATGAAACAGTCTGTCTGGATATTGATTTAAATTAATATTCACCATCTTAAGATGTGTGTTGATGTCATTTTAGTCATTCATTTTTTCTTTATTTGCAGTTGCACTCAAAACAGGAGGATTATTTACTCTACCAAAAGCACTCCTTGATCCACGGCGACCACCCACCCCCACCCAGGAAACTATGTAAGATAAATCAAGAACCTTTCTCATTCAGTGTAAATACATGTACATTAAGATTCCCTTTTTCAACTAAAATATTTAAAAAATATATTTTTAATTGAAAATTTAGTGTTATTCCCAAAATTGGAAGTATTACTTTCTCCTAAAAAACATGCATTTCTTCATAAAAATCTTTAAGGTTTCTTGTGAAACAAAATTTTTAGAGGAAAAAAACCACGACCAAATATACTTATAACTTTGAACAGTAAATAGTTGAATTGTAAGAACTAATAACAAATTTGAACAAAGAAGTTTTCCAATTTGGACTGGTTAATTTTATGGATCCTTAAGTGTAAGTGTGTGTTTATTACTTCAGCATCATGTCTAAAGTGGATCACTTTGAGTTTGATTTCATAATTAATGTATTATGATCAAGTATGCTGTTTGGGTCCATCTTTAGTTGCATGCAATTTTAAGTTCTGCCGGTCATGGATCATAAGAGCTTATGTGATGACCTCTTGTCCATCATCCATCATCTGACATACTTCTGTCTGTTAGTACATGTTTGTTATTGCTACTGCTGAACTACCTGGAGAATTGACATGAAACATTACACACGTTCATCCCAAGGTCTAGTTGGTCCTAATTGATACCATTGCTGCTCAGACATCCAGTATGGCCACCACAGTATGTCTTGCTATCACTCTTCCTCCTGAAAGTCATATCGACATGGAATTTTGAAGACTTCTAGAAGACTTCGTATGATTTCTAATTAGTCCTGTATAAAAATGGTGATGCCTGGACATCCAGTGTGACCACTGCAGTGGCCATCTTAAAAATCTCGGTATTGCTGCTCCACCTGGATGATGATCATATCAACCTGGAGTTTTCCATAAAAGACTACTTGTGATAACTTGTTGGTCCTAAATGAAAATGGTGCTGATCTAACATCCAGTATGCTCATGCTGGCACCCATGTTGAACATCTTGTATTTGTTATTCCTCCTGAATAAACAGTTTCATCAACATTCAAAATCTTATTGCTGTTTATTCTAGATGTAAAGTTAAATCAACATTGGGTTTTCAATGGAAGACTTTTTATGATGTCTAGTTGTTACTAAATGAAAATGAAGCTGATCTGACATTTAATTTGGCCATCATGGCATCCATTTTGAAAATATTGTTATTGCTACTTCTCCTAAAAGGAAAGTCAAATCAACTTTGGTTAACACCAGAAGACTAATTATGAGGTCTACTTTGTCCTGAATGATCCTACCTCAGATATGGCTGCCAGAATGAATATATTGAAATCTTGTGTCTAATTCTTCTGAATGGATGGACATTATCAGCATGGGGTTTTCACCAGAAGTCTTCTTGACTTGGTCACAATTATTTTCCCTGTATTGTTTCAGCATTTGCTTGTCAGTACTGAACTTTAAAGTGTGCCCAAATCATAATAAATCATATCTTAATCTAAATATCTTCAGAGATGTACTTAACAGTGAAGTTTTTGTCGTAGGTTAACTGGCATTTTATTAAAGTGCTGAACTAAAAACAAAACAATGTGCCATTGGCACCTGCCAACCATTATGTATTTGGTGTAATCATTACAGATCCATGTGTAATGTAATTATTGTAATCGCCTTTCGTAAAATGTTCCTTTCATTGTATCATTTTAAAGCAGTATTCAAATCAATGGAAGTGACATTACAAGACTGAATAAAATTTGAAAGCAAAAGTTCAGAGGAACTTACTGTATATATATATATATATATATATATATATATATATATATATATATATATGTACACACACACTTGCACACACACACACACACTTATAAGTAGACTCAATTACAGGTCAATCCATCTTTTAAGTGCAGCTAATTCTAATTTCTCTGACTCTTCTAATAGTCAGGGTGTATTTTGCAAGTCAGATCCATCTAAAGGGTGTCTTGTTAGAGTTGCACTTTGGAAAAATAAACGAGACAAACTGGATGGTTGGATGGACAGAAAAAATAAAGACAAAACCATTGAAAAGTAGAATTGTATTTTGGAGTGAAATATATCACAAATAAACTGACAAGTTACATTTTGTCCATATTTGTGTAATAAAATCCACAGAAGTCTATAATGCTTGACATTTTAAATTCATATATATGATAAATAAATCCAAGAAATCTGTTATACTTAACATGCCCATATAAAATATTAGCCCAGAATGATCCAATTCATGATATACCTTAATAATACTATGTTAATTCCACACTTTTTACAAATAAGCAGGGAAAGTTAAGTCCACACTTTTTACAAATAAGCAGGGAAAGTTAAGTCCACACTTTTGTGATTTACAGTATCTTATATCTATATCTACTGTCATCTGGTTCAAAGCCCTAGACTTCATCCCCACTGTCTTGAGTGACCAGATAAAGTTCTCAAAGCCTCCATTGTCATCTGGTTATCATAAATATTGTCCGACTCTGATTCTTCGTCTGTACAGTTATGTGGTGCTTATGTGGAGATTGAGCTTGGGCTCTGTAAATGTCAGTTTGAATATACAGTCTGTAAAATATATAACAGGATGCAATTGCGTAGGTGTCAGTTTTGCAGCAAGGTCAAAGGAGTTCCATTAACAACCCTGTTACTTTGTGCTGAGCAGCTTGATCAAATGGTTGTCACTTGAGGATGCTGCCTTTATGAGTTAGGTGATTAAGGTCAAATGAATACTGGGAGCTGTAGGACTCTGCTTAGCAATGGACAAGTATTCATACTCAATCAAAGGATTGTCAACTTTAAAGTGCTGCTGCCTTTACACCAAGGGCTTACCGACCCATGTGACATGGTAAATAACTAAAAATATTACATGGGGATTAGATTAGGCTTATGGAAAAGGAAGATATAAATCAAATCAAACTTTTATTGCATCAAGTACAAACAGTGTTTATATAGCAAAGCACAAAATTGAACAGTGTTATACAGCAAAACACAAAATATAATACAATTACAGGTTGTTTGGACTTGCAGGAAAATGGAAGCAAAGCACAAAATTTAACACAGTGTTATACAACAAAACACAAAATATAATACAATTACAGGTTGTTTGGACTTGCAGGAAATGGAAGCAGCATACTTACTAGTAAACACACAAGGTAAACAGCATTGATGAACACCACTTTACAGTGAGTGATATTTAATTTATGGGTAATATTTTCAGATTATTAAAATGCAAATAACTAGATACAAGTATTGTGTAATGAATACTGCCAGGAAACAGATAAACACAGTGCATACCATATATGTATTTCTGAATGGGAATAGTGGTTTGACAATGGAGATATATTTAAATTGACAGTATTTGTACATACTGCAAAACATCTTGAGTTTCCAATATTACCCCTACATTTCTGACACTTTTTGTATGTCGCGCTCACAAAATCACCCTTAAACTGTGTGAATCTAGTTTTCAGTAAAACAAGTGCACTTTCAAGCAAGTATATATGGTATGTACACCACAAGTAAAGTTTGGGAGGTGTGGTTTACTGAGTTGGTTTGTCCATCTGTTCATCGCACTCTTGTTTAATTAATATACTGCATCCAATTTTGAAAATGGTAGAAAAATCTTTAGAGTTCTTTGTATTCACAGTTTTTGTTCAGGTAGACTAACATGTATAAAGTTTAATTAAATTTTACAATATTTCAAAGCCTGTATCTGAAGAAAGCATTTTCATACAATATAATCTAATTATGCAGGGAGGAAGGGACCATACCCTACAGCCCTGATTTGCCAGTAAATACTGAGGGGATCATCAACTACAATCAGACTCTGAGTAATATACAGGGAATATATACAGCACCGGCTGGCTTGGAGTCTACATCACTTGTTCTAGCTTATGGACTGGGTGAGTATGGATACATTTTTTTGGATGCACACATAAATACTGAATTCTGAAACATCTGAGAAAGGCCAAATCCATTCTGATGAATATTTGACATGCATTTCTGTGTCAGATAAAATGCAAGGGCATATCTCACTGTTCAGCTCTATATTTGCAGATATTTTTAAACTTTGCATCTCAGTTGTATGCAAGTAGCACAGTTAAAAACAAAACTAAAATAACATATCACCAATCTGTCAGAATACAGTGGTGCCATCGATGATTGGTCTGTGGCAATATGAGAATGTAAGAGATTGATAAATGAAACAAAACCTATAGATAAAAATGATGCTTAAGAATAGAATTTGTTTTCATCATAGGAAATGAATGTTTCCATTTTGTGTGCATGTTTAGTTGTAATAATTATAGTTATTCAGTGTATGAAAATGTTCTAAATTGTCAAATTATGTGGATTTTGAACTTTGAGAGAAATGTATGCAAAGTGTAATATTCAGAAATGTACAATTAGAATTTTTCCAAAATTCTGAGTATATGGACATAATGACTAGTTGATTTAAAGTATCAGAGAAAATTGTTAGGTCACTAGCCTGACCAAGAAACACGATTGCAAAATATTGTGATTAGCCATTGTTTGCAGGGAGTGGTGTTATCTCCCGTTGCATACAGATGTAATGTCATTACTGGTGTACTCGGATCATACCAAAGTGTAGAAAGAGTGTCGTGTCCTTATTTTGGATCAAATCCAAATAATGGAGTTTACACTTGACATAAAAAATTAAGTTAAAAATATATACTTGTTACATACCCATTTAATTTTACATGACTCATCTGGCAATCAGTGCAGATGTTCAGACCATATTTCCATTACACACACCAAAATTGGAACTAATATGTCTAATGTGAAGAAACTCACCTTTTACCTTCCTTACCACCCTTCCCTCATCATCACACCCATTTGTGTCTCTTTATTCAACATGACACCCTGTCATGTCTCATTTGTCATCATCACATGTCATTATTTATCATCACACCCATTTGTGTCTCATTATTCATCATCGCACCTCTTTGTGTCTCATTATTTATCATCACACCCATTTGTGTCTGATTCATCATCACACCCATTTGTGTCTAAATTTTCATCATCACACCCCTTTGTGTCTCTTCATCCATAATCACACCTCTTTGTGTCTCATTATTCATCATCACATCCCTTTGTGTCATTCATCATCACACCCCTTTGTGTCTCATTATCCATCATCAAACCCCTTTGTGTCTCATTATTCATCATCATACCCCTTTGTGTCTCATTATTCATCATCACACCCATTTGTGTCTCATTATTCATCATCACACCCATTTGTGTCTCATTATTCATCATCACACCCCTTTGTGTCTAAATTTTCATCATCTCACCCATTTGTGTCTCTTCATCCATAATCACACTCCTTTGTGTCTCATTATTCATCATCACACCCATTTGTGTCTGATTCATCATCACACCCCTTTGTGTCTAAATTTTCATCATCTCACCCCTTTGTGTCTCTTCATCCATAATCACACCCCTTTGTGTCTCATTATTCATCATCACACCCCTTTGTGTCTCATTCATCATCACACCCCTTTGTGTCCCATTATTCATCATCACACCCCTTTGTGTCTCATTCATCATCACACCCCTTTGTGTCTCATTATCCATCATCAAATCCCTTAATGTCTCATTATTCATCATCGCAGCCCTTTGTGTCTCATTATTCATCATCACACCCATTTGTGTCTCATTATTCATCATCACATCCCTTCATGTCTAAATTTTCATCATCACACCCCTTTGTGTCTCATTATTCATCATCACACCCCTTTGTGTCTCATTATTCATCATCACACCTCTTTGTGTCTCATTATTCATCATCACATCCCTTTGTGTCTCATTCATCATCACACCCCTTTGTGTCTCATTATCCATCATCAAATCCCTTAATGTCTCATTATTCATCATCGCAGCCCTTTGTGTCTCATTATTCATCATCACACCCATTTGTGTCTCATTATTCATCATCACATCCCTTCATGTCTAAATTTTCATCATCACACCCCTTTGTGTCTCATTATTCATCATCACACCCCTTAGTGTCTCATTATTCATCATCGCACCCCTTTGTGTCTCATTATTCATCATCACACCCATTTGTGTCTCATTATTCATCATCACATCCCTTTGCATCTAAATTTTCATCATCACACTCCTTTGTGCCTCTTCATCCCTAATCACACCCCTTTGTGTCTCATTATTCATCATCACACCCCTTTGTGTCTCATTCATCTCACGCCCCTTTGTGTCTCATTATTCATATCACACCCATTTGTGTCTCTTTGTTCATACCACACCCATTTGTGTCTCTTTGTTCATCATCACACCCCTTTGTGTCTCATTCATCTCACACCCTTGTGTCTCATTATTCATATCACACCCATTTGTGTCTCATTATTCATATCACACCCATTTGTGTCTCTTTGTTCATCGTCACACCCATTTGTGTCTCTTTGTTCATCATCACACCCCTTTGTGTCTCTTTATCCATCATCACACCCCTTTGTGTTTCATTATTCATCATCACATCCCTTTGTGTCTCATTATTCGTCATCACACCCCTTTGTGTCACATTATTCATCATCACATCCCTTTGTGTCTCATTATCCATCATCATACCCCTTTGTGTCTCATTATCCATCATCACACCCCTTTGTGTCACATTATTCATCATCACATCCCTTAGTGTGTCATTATTCATCAACATACCCCTTTGTGTCTCATTGTCCATCATCACACCCTTTTGTGTCACATTATTCATCATCACATCCCTTTCTGTCTCATTATTCATCATCATACCCCATTTGTGTCTCATTATCCATCATCACACCCCTTTGTGTCACATTATTCATCATCACATCCCTTTGTGTCTCTTTATTTATCATCACACCCCTTTGTGTCACATTATTAATCATCACACCCCTTTGTGTCTCATTATCCATCATCACACCCCTTTGTGTCACATTATTCATCATCACATCCCTTTGTGTCTCATTATTCATCATCATACCCCTTTGTGTCTCTTTATCCATCATCACACCCCTTTGTGTCACAAAATATTCATCATCACACCCCTTTGTGTCACATTATTCATCATCACACCCCTTTGTGTCTCATTATTCGTCATCACACCCCTTTGTGTCACATTATTCATCATCACACCCCTTTGTGTCACATTATTCATCATCACACCCCTTTGTGTCTCATTATTTGTCATCACACCCCTTTGTGTCACATTATTCATCATCACACCCCTTTGTGTCACATTATTCATCATCACACCCCTTTGTGTCTCTTTATCCATCATCAAACCCTTTTATGTCTCATTCATCATCATACCCCTTTTCAAAATGTGCTGCCTTCATGTAAAGAGAAAGGTTCATTCTCTTTTCAAAGTCCCAGACATATAACCTTTGATGACATAGAGGTTCAATGCTTTTACATTTCTTTCTTCTGATATATGTTCTCCAAATGTTAATGTGATTGGGTAATTTGTTTGAAGGAGAAATATTATTTTCACTGAGAATACTTACCAGGCACATTACTTTCAATCTCTCTCTTCCTTTCTCTCAGATGTGAGCATCCTGATGTTCATTTTGCTCAAGCTAAAGTTGGTGAACATCTGGTATGTGAATGAGCACTTAGTGGGGCAAGAGGCAGTAATTTATAAGAGATGTTTAGAAATATGATTTTTCATCTTTTTTGTCCTTTTGGGTGGGCTGGATTCATGACAAGTGGAGTTTTTTTGCTAATGTTAGTGTGATTGGGTAAATATTTTCAAAGAAATTAAAATACTAAACAACTTCTTTCTGATTAGTACCCATGATCATTTTATTTTCATGCACACACTGTTTCTTTTTAACAAATCAAATCACTGATTAATGGATTGTAACAAAATATCAGTTGTATTATTACTACAAAACATTCTAATTTATAAGCATTAATTTGCAAGTTTTTTGTATTGTTAATTTTACCAATTATAAATGTGAATATTTTATTACAAAGCTGTATTTTAACAAATTGAAACTGATGAAAAGGTAAAATCATGGTTTAATCGTCCCTTCTACTGTACAAAATATCATGATATAAGTAAACTAATATTTTCTTTGTTTGGGGGATTCAGTTTGGACAGCAGCATGCCTTTGAAAATGTATTTCAGATGGTAAAATAATTTGTAGATCTCACATTTGTAAAACTTTTTTAAAACAAATATATTTTTAATTATTATTTTGCACAACTGTGTGAACAGGTGACAACTAGGAATCTTTCTCATAAGTACTATGTGTTCAGATAAAACAAATCAAATGATACAAATATATTATATGTTAATTTTTTTTATCTTTTGAGATTAATTACCTTTAGATCTTGTGTTTATCTGTCTGTCTGTGGTCCACCTGTCCATACCTCTCTCTCCATGAAGCATCAGACTTTAAGAGAGCAAAACCTTTAGTTAACATAATTAGACATCAAAAGTTAAAATAAATTACTATTATATTAAAACCTAGATAATTTATTGGAATGAGATGACATAATACTGCCAGTAAAGCATTATGTAATTATATTTTCAGAGGATAAGAATTTTAATGAAAAGTAAATGAATGTAATTTTCTTCAGACCTTTTAAGCAATGAATTTATAAAATACAACAGGCTGAATATTAAAGAAGAATTCCAAAATTTAAGGTAGAAATGGGTGGGTGGTTTGAAAGAAGAACTGATAGTGGTTTACTTGATCTGTAATATTAGACTAATCTCTCTCACTTCCTCTCTCTCTCGTTCTCTCCCTTGCAATATATGGTTGTATTAATACTGAACATTTGTATCATGTGCAACCAGCTTCTTTCCACAATTCTAAGATCCCATCAATTCATCAACACTCAATTTAGGTGAATGATTCTTCACAACTTGTGTATCCAAGCACAAATTGCAATCTTTTGTCTTCTACAGTCATTTTATGTTAATACCCTTTTCTTTCTTTGTAATACAAGTATGAAAAGTATGAATCTAGCTGGCCATATTGGTGTATCCTTCAGCATGTGACATTAAGCTCAAAAAATCGACTACAGATGTTTCGCATTGGGATATGCATAATGTACAGTATGGTTTTTACAATGAAAATCATCATCACAAGATGTATTCCAAATTAGAATACACATTTTGCTTGCAGATAGTCTTTAAAAAGGAACATCCTATATAAAGTGATATTTATCTATATATACACTATTCCAAAGGAGTAATATGTACACTATTCCATAGGAGTAATGTGTACACTATTCCAAAGAAGTAATGTATGCACTATTCCAGAGGAGTAATATGTACACTATTCTAATGGAGTAATATATACACTATTCCAAAAGGAGTAATATATGCACTATTCTAATGGAGTAATATATACATTATTCCAAAGGAGTAATATATACACTATTTTAATGGAGTAATATATACACTATTCCAAAAGGAGTAATATATGCACTATTCTAATGGAGTAATATATACACTATTCCAAAAGGAGTAATATATGCACTATTCTAATGGAGTAATATATACACTATTCCAAAGGAGTAATGTATGCACTATTCTAATTTAGTAATATATACACTATTCCAAAGGAGTAATATATGCACTATTCTAAAGGAGTAATGTATGCACTATTCTAATGGAGTAATGTATACACTATTCCAAAGGAGTAATGTATGCACTATTCTAATTTAGTAATATATACACTATTCCAAAGAAGTAATATATGCACTATTCTAAAGGAGTAATGTATGCACTATTCTAATGGAGTAATATATACACTATTCCAATGGAGTAATATATGTACTTTTCTAATGGAGTAATATATACACTATTCCAAAGGAGTAATGTATGCACTATTCCAAAAGAGTAATATGTACACTATTCCAGAGGAGTAGTGTATACACAATTCCATAGGTGTAATACATGCATTATTCCAAGGAACAGTGTATGTACTATTCTAATGTAGTAATATATACACTATACCAAAGGAGTGATATATGCACTATTCCATAGGAGTAATACATGCACTGTTCCAAAAGAGTAATGTATGCACTATTTCAAAGTAGTAATATGTACACAACTCCATAGAAGTAATACATGCACTATTCCAAAAGAGTAATACATACACTATTCCAATGGAGTAATATATGCACTATTCTAAAGGAGTAATATGTACACTATTCCAATGGAGTAATATATACACGATTGCAGAGGAGTAATATATGAACTATTCCAGTGGAGTAATATGTACACTATTCCAAAGGAATAATATATGCACTATTGCAAAAGAGTAATATGTACACTATTCCAATAGAGTAATATGTACACTATTCCATAGGAGTAATACATACATTATTCCAGTGGAGTAATATATGCACTATTCTTAAAGAGTAATATGCACACTATTCCAATGGAGTAATATATGCACTATTTCATAGGAGTAATATGTGCACTATTCCAAAAGAGTGCTGTGTGCACTATTTCAAAGGAGTAATATATGCACTATTCCAAGAATAATATATGCACTATTCCAAAGGAATAATGTATGCACTTTTCCAAAAGAGTAATATATACACTATTCCAAAGGAGTAATAAATGCACTATTCCAAAAGAGTAGTGTATGCACTATTTCAAAGGAGTAATATGTACACTATTCCATAGGAGTAATACATACACTGTTCTAATGGAGCAATATATACACTATTCCAAAAGAGTAATATGTACACTGTTTCATAGGAGTAATATGTCACTATTCCATAGGAATAATACATGCACTATTCCAGAAGAGTAATGTATGCACAATTTCAAAAGAGTAATATGTACACTATTCCATAGGAGTAATATATGCACTATTCCAAAGGAGTAATTTATACATTATTCCAAAGGAGTAATATCTGCACTATTTGCAGGTATTCTGAGCATGGAATATCAAGACAGTATCATCTATAATCATTAATATATTATTGCAGGATGAGTAGAGTACTGAGTAAGGATTGAGAAAAATCTAGAATTCGAATATTTAAGTCCATATGTATAGTTTCTTTTTTGTTTTTTGTTTTGTCCTTGTTTTTAAAGTCAGAAGTTTACATTAAGGGATGAATGAATTAGAGTGGATAATTAATAATCAGACTGTAATCTAAACGTGGCATATTTGCAATGCAAAATTCATCCCATTTTGAATATTCCTTTATTGGGAATATTCCAGAATGTAAGCTTACTGCCTGATAGATTACATTTGTATATAAATACTCTAATTCAGATACATGTACTTTGATTTAAAAGAGGGCATGGATATGCCATAATATATATGTGTTAAAATTCATTCCCTCATTATTATTTCAGATATTTTCCATACAAGGGTCGAGCCATCCAAGATGTTTGATGTTTTGAAAGAAGACTTTGAACATTGGATAATAGCCTCAGTTCTAGCCATAATGTTCTTGCTTTCATTTGTAACACAGAAACTAGCAGCTAGAAAAGCTTTAAACAGAGCATGGAAATGATAGTAGCTTTGATTAGGTGATACAGTATTGTTGATTTTATTATTTGATTGGATGAGGTGCTTCAGTCACTTTGGAAATAAGGTTTATACAGGTCTCATTATTGAAATGATACAAATATTGATAGGTTGTACATAACAGTATTCATGTCCATAGGTTTTATATAACAATATAGTAGTCCACAGATTTGATATAACAATATAGGAATCCACAGATTTGATATAACAATATAGGAATCCACAGATTTGATATACGGATACAGGAATCCACAGATTTGATTTACAGATATAGGAATCCACAGATTTATTTAAGGATATAGGAGTCCACAGATTTATTTAAGGATATAGGAGTCCACAGATTTATTTAAGGATATAGGAGTCCACAGATTTTATATAAAAATATAGGACTGGCCCTTTACTCCTAAGTAAACTCAATAACTCTGATTATTCAAAATTAGAGTAATTATTTTGTGTATAAATACTCAAGAAATGTCTGTACTCCAGAGTAATATACTTACCATATTTATCCAATGATAAGTCCACACCACCTAACTCCTATTGTTGCACATTTTTGGCAAATCCCATATATACTTGCTTACAAGTTGGGCCAACTGCAAAAAACATAGACCCTAATCTGCCATTGTACAATATTTATTCCTAATAAACTGCACAGATTCAGATCCGCCAGAACATTATGTGGCAGCAGACTTTGGCCTGTGCAGTTTGCATTTGGACCCTACTTACATACAAGCATATATGATACATATTTTTCTGGTTTTAAAAAATCTACCCCTTTTGAAAACTTTAATTAGGTGCACCCACCCACCCCTTTCCTGGTCTTGTCGTTTGAGAAATACTGTAGTTACAGAGAGGTGGTTGCACACCAAAGTAAAATGTAAATATATAGGGAATCCTGCTGAACTTCCACTGACTCATGTCAAGCAATTTGGAAGTCATTCTTTTAGAGACAAAATTGTAAGAAAAATTGTCATTATCTTTCATACATCACCGCATGATTAACAGTTACATGGCACTATATTTACTGCTTCAAAATGAAAGGAAAATTTCAATTTTATAACAGAAGATGCGGTACAATTTGATGACATTTAGTGAATGTAAAAAGTATGCCGCATATGGTAAAGGTTAACCCTAGATAAGTGCAGACAGGTGAATGAAGCCTTATCCTGAAGTAACTTGTCTTGTGTAGCTAAGCTGATAGTCATTTTCCTGTATCAATACAGAATACATATCACACAAAGTGTCTAGACAATGTTTCACTCAGTGTTTGTGTAGGATCCACTGAATTACACCCTGATACACAAAATCTTAAGGCTTCACACATGGAGTCAGGCGTAAGTTACAATTTGCTGTTGGGAATTGACTTTTGTGATTTACAACATTTGAAGTTACCCCCTGCACAAATAAGTTCTTTAGGTATATATAGGTACTATAATATACAATCAGACATGGTAGAATCCACTCTTGAAGTGGAGTTGAGTGAAAGTAACATCTGATGAGGGAAGTATGGCTAGACCCCTGACATTTCACAGGCAAAGTTTACTAAACTACACTCAAGGTCACCATCCACAAGCATGAGTGAAATATGGTCCATATACTTTGTGTCTTATGTAGAATACTTGGTTCATTGAAATTAAAAAGTGTAATTGAAGCAACTATATTCTAGTCCAGCTTGTGTTCAAGTTAGAAATACTGTATAGATTTATTTTAATCTTATGTATAAAGTGTATGCATTTACAGAAATTATGATCACTTAATCATTACATTGGAAAGCAAATCCAGCTTGACATTCCTTTGGGTTGACTTAAGTATTGCAAGAAGTGACCTGAAGCTTCCAAACGCTGCAATTTATGTAAATTATTATATCTTTTATCCATAAAATGTGTCATACATAATCTTGTAATATTTCTTGAACAACTGTCATGTATTGTTTATTAAGTATTGTTGTTGTGAAGCTTGATTGCTTATTAAATTTTGAATAGATATGTCAGACCTTACAAAAAATATACAAGGCTTTATTAATAATTGTTATGAACTTAGATAAATCCTGATTTTTGCAACATTCAGCAAATAATGGTGCAGACATACATAGATTGACAATTTATGATGTATAATAAATTAAAAATAGGAGGATTGTGCAATATTCATTCAGTCACTTGTAGCCATCAGGAATTCTAACTTGGTTGTATTACACCAGTTATACAGAGTTTGCCATCTTCAAACATTTGCTGGACCATACGGGAAATGTGTTAGGCAGAGTGGTCACTTTTTTTCCCCCGAGTGCTCACACATAAGTTTTCACATTAAAAACTGCACCTGATTTTTATACATACATGATCAGTTATTAGATTTAAATTTAGCATACCAAATGCATACTGTAAAAAATTCTTTAAATACACAAAAAGTCTGTACTTGAACAGCAAGTATAACTCCAGTGTTTAAGTATGATGGACATCATAAAACACATGTATTAAAACCAGCTTAAACCTAGCCTAGGTTCAGTTTCACCAATACAAGACTTAAATTAAGATTGGACTTGAGACATCTGATTGGTCTCATTTAAGTCAGACTTAAATTTCCGCCAGACTTTTAACTGAATCAGACCTAAGTTTTGTTGGTCAAATTTAGGACTGATCATGGATATTGTAGAGAGAAGAAAGTAATTTGTAATGACATCCTTGCCACTTAACTAAACACGTGATCTCATGGTTCTCCTCAGGCCTTTTAAGCATGTCTAGCCAAACATGATCTCACAGTTCTCATCAAACCTTTTAAGCATATCAGGCCAAGCATGATCTCATTGTTCACCCCAGGCCTTTTAAGTATGTGTGGTCAAACATGCTTTTGAAAAATTACTTCAGGTAAGTGGTACCCTTCAATATTCTGACATACCTTATTTCAAAAAAGACATTCTTTAATACTTTAAAAAAATCTGCTGTAAACTACTCTAGTTTTGTATTAATCTTCAAATTATTTTTTATAAATATAGGAGGCAGAATACAGACAGGGTGCAGTAAAGGTGCTAATGATCAAACAATTAGGCATTATTTTGTTCATTGGAAACCTAGTCACTTAACAGTGCACATTTGAAATAATAATGGTCATAATTCATGTGATCTGACCTGACAAACCCTTGACCTCATAAAGTGTGCACTTGTAACTCAAAGTCATATTTAATAGTCATTGTAGGAGATTTGTATTCAAATGAGCATCAGATAGATAATCATCCGTAATACTTGGCCTGACTGAAAGTAATACAAAAGTATGAATAAAATCATACAGTTGTAATGAAATTTGTATCTTGTAAGTTGTGTCATATATAATAAATGTACAATATTATTCTAGGATGTGAATTACTGGATTTTCTAAGAGAAATAAATGTGATAATGCACTGGAGTGAATTAACAAAAATATTTGTTAACTGCAGTTGATAGATATAGATAAAATTGTGACAAAGAAATTTGAAATGCTCTTTTGACATTGGTTTGTTCTAGTGGTAAGTATGGTTGCCAATCATGCTGGAGGTCCAGGTTTAAATCCCACAGGGCGCTTTTTATATTTTTTCATTTTTTTTGTTTGTTTTATGTACATATTTACCTTGAATTAGAAAGAAGAGTTATGTTACTACTGATATTGTTTGTGTGAATAGACACAAAACACAGCAGAACATTAACATAAACTGACGACATCTTGCATGATACCATAAAATGTCTGCCACTTTAATTTATCATAAGTATTACGAGCAAGTACATTTGAGCAAAAAATAACAAGAAAATTTGTTTGTTCTATAAAGTGAATAATATATTTCTTCACATGGGCGAAAAACTCCACTATTTTTACATATGGCTTTCACATGCTGAATGAAATATATATATATATATATATATATATATATATATATATATATATATATATGCATTATTCTCTCAATACAATTAAATATCCTTTAATAGAAATCTGTATTTTAGTTATGTACTTTCCTATGCATGATTTTTGTCAATGGGATGCATTTTTTTATTTGTGTTCAGATGTGTACTAGAAATACTATTTGCCACTTCCTCTTTGGTAAAGAAGAAAAGTTTTACTTCACTTTGCCAGAAACTAGGTTTTAATCTATTTCAGAATCAACATCAGCAAACTGTATGACATTTTCTTAATATTTTACTATTTACATCATAATATTATATTGGCTGTTGATTAAAACTGTTGTAACTGTAGTACTTGTCATCACGAATGCTTAAGGTCCAAGAGAGTTTTTATATTTCACGGTGGCATTAAGGCCCAAGAGCACTTTTGATATTTCAAGGTGGCTTTCAAATGCTTAAGGCCTGTATCAAGAGGCATTCAGATGCTCAAGGCCTATTTCAAGGTGGCATTCAAATGCTTAAGTCCCACATCACGGTGGAATTCATATGCTTAAGGCCTAAGAGGGCCATTTTTTTTCTTTGATAGTGGCATTCCAGTCGGGAGTTTTCATCAGAACTGATCAAATCCATTTTAAGTCAAGCAAAGGTCTTGACTGATGTTGAATATTTAAAATTTATGTTGTGTATCTAAAATATGTTGCAGTTATGTACGTTCACATGAAATAATTTCTAATAAAAAAAATAACGGACCAATTGTGACTCGGACTCCTTTACTTCACATCTTTGAGCATCAGTTGTGGTGGTGTTTTGGGTCTTTTGGAGGGGGGTATTTTGTTTGGGTTTTTTTTATATAGGAATGATTCATTTATTTATTCATTCACAAGTGGAGTCCAACTGCAAACTGCGCAGACCCATAACATCCACCATATAATGCTATGGCAGATATGGGTGTTTGCATTTGGTTAGGAGTCTCCAGCAGAACAAACAAAATAGACCCTGATCTGACAGTGTATTATGTAGTATACTTAGGCATCATCACTAGAAGGTTTGTCATGTACCACATTAAATGTGTAAACTTAAAGATTGTTAACTTCAAGGTCAAGGTCATCAATACACTACATACTTTCCTTCAGCTGTATAACTTTAAGGCTATTTGAGATTAAGGGATAAAAGTTGTATATCTGTATGTGATCTTTAGAAGCTGTATCACATAACACATTGATGGGGGAGGGGTCTTCAAGGTCAAGGTCATAGTTCAATATTTTATGTTTTACATCACTTTATTGTCCACTCTCTAACTTTAGAGCTGTTTGGGATTCATGAGTGCAACTTGGTTTACCTGTATGTATCATTTGCAGGTTTGTTATATACCACACCTAGGGTGGGAGATCTTGTCTTCAAGGTCATTATCATGGTGGTTTCAATTTGTTTCACACTTTAGTTTCAGTTTTGTAATTTTAGAGCATGTAGATGACAAGATGAATCTTGGTATATAGCTATATATTATCATCACTAAAATATGTGCCTTATACCACACTGGGGATCTTTATGGTCAAGGTCACATACCAGTATGTCAGGTTAGTTACTTTTACCCTTCTTGGATTCACAGTAGCTAGTTGGTACAGTGTTGGACTTGTAATCAAGTTGTTTACCAATAATGAGTTGAAGGTCTAGCTTTATTTACAAACTGTTTTTATACATTATAAACTTAGAGAAATAAATTATTTGTTAATTTTACCAAACTTATTGGTTTTGCTTCTTCTCTTACTAGTTTAAAACCCTAGAGTAGGAAGTTTTTATTCACTTGCTGTAAGAAAGAGCATATGACTGACATGTTATGATTACTGTCTGTACATGTTTGTTACCAATTTCATTTCAGTATAATAAGTGGAATTGTCCACTATCTACAGTTACCAAACTTTGTTGATTGCTTGCACTTCGGATAAGGAAAAACTGTTATGACTCTGTGGTCATAAACTAAGTAAATGAAAGAAGTAAAACTTAAAGTTTTTTAAAACTTAATAATTTAATTATCAAAGTTATAAAATGAAAATTTAAGAGGAACTTACAGTATTTAGAATTGAATCCAAAATAATCCTAAAAGTTCTATTCCAATCCAAAAAAATCAACTGTTCCAAGTAAATTTCAGATCCTCAAATGTACTGGTCTGCCAAAAGTCCTAATGTATCACAATGGTATTGTCCAGAACTCCTCTGAATAAATTCACAAATTATCCCAGAATAATATTTTTATCCAATGAGCACTTTGTAATTCCAACAAATAATCCAAATGTCTGCTCTTGAATTATCTCCAAACACGACATTAAACACATCTGCAGCTTGATTTAACACAAGAACATCAGAATAGGTAAGAATCCAGAATAAATTCATTGCTCAGTTCTTTTCTTATATACACCTCCAAGAATATGTTATGACTATATGTTGCAATATACTCCACATGACAGATCTTATATGACTCTGTTTAATATTTCACAATACCTATTCACATGACCTATGTCGCAGTACTCAACCACCTGACTTTAACTTGCCAACTATAAGTAACTCCAAACTTGAAAACATGTTTATTTAGAATCTCGACATCTATTTATCGATCCTATGTAATCTATAGGCACTTTTAATATAACATAAAATAGAATCTATACCCATTTACAAAATTAGCTATGTAACATCTTTATAGATAATCACTTCAATTTACAGTCATGAACAAAAAATTACAAAATATATAGATATACATAACAAAAGCCCTATCAATGTTGGGGCCAAAGGTCATGGTTTAGCTGTACTGAAAGAAGAAAAATGGTTTCCATACAATAAGAAGCCTATCAATTTTCAAATCCAAGGTCAGAGATGACAGTCACTGACTGAAAGAAGAAAATGGTTTCTTCACAATAACTGGAATTCTCCTTCCATAATAACAATCTTTTGTGGATGACTTGAAGAACTGTGTATTTTCAGGGTCAAATGGTCTAAGGTCAAGGTAATTATGACTGAAAGAACATCAATGATTTCTGCACAATAACCAGAGCTCTTCATTACATACCTGGACTAATCTTCGTCAATGGCTAGCACTTTGATAAGAAAGAAGCCAGTTGAATTGGGGTCTAACGATCATTGCCCGAGGTCCCTAACTGAGCACAACTGCATTAGTTCTACATCACAGACCTGGACCAAACTTGCAGGTGACTTACCCATGGGGTAAGGATGAAGCCTATCGATTTGGGGAATACATTTTCAAAGGTCCAGGCCACTGAAAGAAGAAATGTTTTCTGCTAAAAAAATTGAGTCATCTACAAACATGACTATTAAAATAAGGTGGGCACATATTGTGCTGTTCATAGTACACTTTTTGAGAAGAGGTTTACAATAGTAATTGATA